>LR751228.1:57062-68946 GCA_902729485.2 Mus minutoides | reverse complement strand
GGCAACAGCTTTTAGAATCACCCCTGGTCCAGTTGTTCTTGACCCTCATGAGATCAAGCTGCATATCTGATACACATGTGCAGAGAGGTCTAGGTCTAGCTCATACAAACTCTTTGGTTTGTGGTTCAGACTCTGAGTGCCCCAAAGGGTCCAGGTTAGTTGAATCTGTTGGTCTTCCTGTGGAGTTCCTATCCCCTTGAGACTGCAATCCTTCTTCCTGATCTTCCATAAGAGTTCAAGTTCCATCTCCAGTTTGCAGTGGATGTCTGTGTGTGTCTGGGTCAGCTGCTGGGTGGAGCCTCTCAGAGGACAACATGCTTCTGTCTGCAAGCATAATAGAATATCATAGTGTCAGGAATCGGTGCTTGCCCATGAGATGGGTTTCAAGTTGGGCCAGTTTTAGATAGGCCATTCCCTCAGTCTGAGTTTCTTTTCCAGTGCCTCTGTTACTTGTAGACAGGGTAAATTTGGGGTTGAAAATAATGAGGGTGGGATGGTGTTTCTATCGCCCCACTGGCGCTCCTGCCTGGCTACAGGAAGTGACCTCTTTAGGTTCAATATCTACAATGTATTGAGTCAAACACAAGAACCTAGGCCTCCCTGCACACATGTAGCAGATGTGCAGCTTGGTCTTCATGTGGGTCTGGAACAACTGGAATGGAGGCTATCCCAAAAGCTGTTGCTTGTCTGTGGGATGTGTTCTTTTATCTGGGCTGCCTTGTCTGACATCAGTGGGAGAGGAAGTGCCTAGCCTGCAGAGACTTGAAGTGCTATGGTAGGGGATACTAAAGGATCCCCCATTGGCTCAGAGGAATAGGGCAAGAGGAGGGAGTAAGAATTGTTGGTAAATGACCACAAGATGGGCAGTGGGTGTAATGTAAAATGACAAGCATAATAATAATAATAATAATAATAATAATAATAATAATAATAATAATAATAATAAATAATGATGATGATAATAAAAATATTAAAAGTAAATTTTAAAAAGTTGTCATATGTAGTCAATCTATAGAAGCCATCTTTATTGAGGAAGTCATATGTGTTTTACAAATAATTCCAATGTAGTCATTTTTTAATACTCATTGTGCACATAGGATTGAGTTAATTACCAGTAGAAAATATTTCTATATTGTGTTGTACTTAAATATGTTTAAAATAAACTGCCTGGTGTCCTACTCTGGAAGACTGAACCAATACCTGTGAATCTTGTTGAACTGGCCTTCCTTTTTGTTTCAGGCTGGTCAACATTTTGATGGCAATGGTATTGATAGAGATCCCAACACAATATCCTGACAAGCTCTTCCTGAGGCATGCAAATAAGAATTCCTGGAAACAGGCTATGTCTGTAGAGGGTGACTGACTGATTAGAAATTCAGTGGAGTAGGTAAGTTAGAATGGTGCAAATCCAGAGACTAATGAGAATTTATCTTGGGTTATCCTCAACACACCAAATAGGTATTCCTTGTCCCACTCTGTATGGGAATTAACCTTCTATAACTGTCAGATTAACAGCCATTTTTTAAATACATGTAGGTACAACTGGTGGTCGAATCAAGCAAAGCAACAGAACTCTATAGGACTTACACATTACACAATGACACTCTTAGTCCTTTGGTTGGTGGAAAACTAGGGTTCTGCTAATATATTACAAAAGGTTTTGTTGTTGTTGTTATTGTTGTTGTGGTTGTTAAGATTCAAGGTCAGTTAATCAACAAAAGATACTTGTAAAATTATCTCTTTTATCAACAGAGGTAATTATGAAACTTGTAGGAATAAATTGAATCTGAATTGGTTCCCTTATGTGGAAATGAATAAATTAGGATATAAAATTCAACATGCTAAAGCTACACAATGAATGCCAATAACTCAATAAAATAAAATTACCTAGAGTAATTAATATTTAAAGTTCCTGGTTACACAGTTTCCTGATGGGTATTTGGTGACATCTGAAAGGCATGTTTGTTCTTTAAATGTGAGAAATCAGTAAGGCATTCAAAGAATAAGGTTAAGAAGACGGGGATTCCTGAGACTTGGCTACAATGTCTGTTCTCAGAGTAAACATTCTCATATGCTTACATCTCTTTTTATATGCTTGTCTAACTTTCCTCTATCTTTCGATCTATCTATCTATCTATCTATCTATCTATCTATCTATCTATCTATCTATCTATCTAATAGTCCAAATATCTTTGGAAGTTGACCTGTTCCATGTTCACCACCTGCAAAGAGGAATCAGGAAATCAATTTTTTTCATTAATTTATTCTCTTGTGTATTACATCTCCATCATAGTTTTTCCTCCACCCACCCTCAACCCTCTTCTTCCTCTCTGTCCACTCCTTCTCTTGCTTCCTTTCAGGAAAGGCCTGGCTTCCAAGGGATATTAATCAAACATGGCACATCAATTGATAATGAAATTATGTACCCCCCCCATATTAAGGGTTGACAAGGTAACCCAATAGGCGAACAAAGGGTCCCAAATCAGTCAAAAGCATCAGAAACAGCACCAATGTCTGTGTTAGGAGTCCCACTAAATCCCCAATACACAACTATCACATGTATACAGAGGGCCTAGGTTAGACTGATGCCGGCTTCCTGATTCAGTCTCTGTGAGCCCCTGTGAGTCCAGGTTTGTTGAATCTATGGATTTTCTTCTGGTGTTCTTGAAACCAGTGACTTAATTCAAAGTGAGTGTAAAGATCAGAGAAATAGGTGGACTGATCATGTCCATTTTACTTCTCATCTGACATCTTGCCACCCAAGGCAAGCCTCAGAGTCTGAGACCTTGAAAACCAAGGTTTACAATGGAGCTGGGTTTAGGAGTAAAGCCTGTATCCTTGCTGCTTAGGAAGCTGTGGCAAGTAAATCAAGCTTTGGGAAGCAGTGCTGCAGGATGAGATCAAGCTCTACCTGCCTCCTTAGGGAATCTCTATCATGGATCTTGAACCTAAAGAACGGTGTATGTACCTCAGGGAAAGACCTCCTCTTAACATGTGCAAGATCAATCTAATACTGCAACAACAACAAAATTCAAACATACAAAAGCTATAGAGTCCAAAGGATGAGTAAATTGCTCTCAGGTGGAGAAAGTAAGTAATTTGTGGTCTGACTTTTTGTTCTGTTTATTCCTGGAGCAAATGAAGGATGCTCAGCACTACTGGTCATGGTGGCTTCTTCTTCACTCATTTTACAAATGAAATAATATATTGTATATATGTTTAATTAAAATAAAAAGAAATGCTAGTATCTCTTTAAGTAGCGTCTTCACAGACACACCCAAAATTAATGTTTCACCATCTTCCTGGACATTCTGTAGCCTACTCAAGGACACATGTACAATTGATCATCAGAAAGTAATGATGAAAAATTGGGGTAGAGTAACACTGCATGCGTGATAATGGAAATTTGTGCAACTGACAGTGTGCCCCTTGTTTTAAAATCTCAGGCCTCTCATTCTTTTTGCCCAGCTTTCTCTCCGAACCTGTTCTAAGTGTCTAGCCATGGTGGATTAAACAAGCCTAATCTTCACTTTCATTAAAGCCTTGGATACATGTGAAATCCAATACAGTCCTCTCAATTTGCTCTGAAGATCGCAGAATCTCGCAGTGCCAGGCCTTAATTTAGCTTGTGCTTATCAGCACCTATGAAGCTAAAAAGCAGACTTCCAGCCTCCAAACTCAGAGCAGTCACCTTTCCCACAGAAAAGGACAATGTTAAATCACTGCAAATTCATCACCCAGCAGTCAGGAGTCATGTGCTCAAGTTTCTTTTACAAACTGTATTTCTTCAAATGTGCCTTGAATTCTAATCCAGTAAAAACAAAACAAAACAAGCAAATAAAACAAACAAAAACTAATCAAAAACCCCCTCTCCCTTCAGGAGCTCTGGATGGCTCAGAGACCTAGGTTAGAATCAAATAAGACTGACAAACTGTCAATGAAATTATTGCTAATGATATTCTTCTAGGTATCATCAACAGAGGGGCTTCCTCCAGCAGCTAGATTGGAGCATATGCAAAGATCAACAGACAAACATTAGGCAAAGTTCAGGCAACCCCATAGAAGGTGGAGAAACTTGTAAAAGCCAGAAGGGTCTAGGATACCAGCAGAACACAGCTCATAGAATCAACCAAGCAAACCTCATAGAGATGGCTCACTGATAGGGCAGGTGTATCTGCCTCTTTTGCCTGCTTATGGGACTTTTGCCTACTACTGGATTATTGTGTTCAGCCTTAATATGAGGATTTGTGCATAATCTTATTGGATCTTCTATGTCTAGAGTTTGGTGGAAATCACTAGGAAGTTTGCTCTTTTACTGAAGAAAAATGGAGGAATAGTGGATCTGCTGGATAGGGGAAGGTGTGGAAAAGGCTGGGTTTATTGTATGAGAGAAGAATAAATAAAAAATACAGCTCTCCTTACTGTTGTGCATACAGAAGTAATGAATTCACTTAAATTACTTTACTTGAGTGGTATTGCATTTTTTTAAAGTGTTCTATGTTTAATTCATTTTACAGTTTGCCTCCCCTCTCTGCCAAGGGCACCACATTGGATGCAACAGGTTTTAGAAACTAAAATTTCCTCCTTAAAGTAAGTTAAAATTATATTTTGCCTAAAGATATACAGACTTTTCCAGACTTTTGTATAAGAATAGGCTGTGCCTGAAACAGTTACACACACGTTCTTGGCATCGGGTGAGAGCATTCTATAGCCTGAGAGAACATGGATTGCAGCTTTAAAGCTGTGTGCCCTCTGAAGGCAGTTTTTCATGGACTTTATTGATGAGCTTATATTGATCAGAGGGCAGAGTTGGCTGCTTTCTTTATTGTTCTTTCCAGATTGGCATAAACTTTATTATTATTATTTTTCTGATCCCTCTTGCCAGCACCCATCACTGAGGCAGGCCCAGCCCATCAGTGGTTTGATCTCATGCCTATGACCCTAGGCTACCACCTTTTCATGATTTTAATGATCACTTTTATCTTCATTTGAGGGAAAGTCCATACTTCTACATTCCGTGCTGCTTTTTCTCTAGAATATTAATGACACTGTGTTCAGGGAACAGCTTAGGGAAGCCACTGAAAGGGACCCTGTCTAGTGAATGCAGATGTTAGTAGAAATTTAATTTTATGATTTTCAGTTAAAAGTAACCCAGAGACTTGTATTTTCACTTCCCCTTAGAATTTAACTCGGTTTTTTTTTTTGTCCTGAGAAACATTCAGAGCAATTTCATTTTTTAAAAAATGAATAGAAAATATTCTAGTTGAATTGTCACCTCCAAAAGGGAAAAACAAACCAAAAGGAGATATATATTGTCATTGTCTTAACCATGTTTGCTGTCATGCAGAGCTTGTGATGTTTGTGACTTAGACACTGGGTTACACTATCCACTACTGTTACATTTTTCTTTCTTTAAAGGATTACCGATTACTTTCTTTTCTCTTTCTTTCACTTCAGCCCCTTTCAGCCATGTGGCTTGTGCCTCAGCCACATGCTGCTATGGCATTCTGAAACATTTCCCTGTGACATCATGATAAGCTTAAGCAGCAGAATGACTTAAGAGACAGTTCTGGGACATTGCTGATGCAATACGGATGCACCTGTCGCTTAAGGTACCTTGGCTAGGGATTCTGTACACCCAATTACTCTACTCTGTATACACAGCAAAAGTCTGAATGTCCTTCCTTTGCTTATTAGGAATAGATCAGAGATTAGGTCCACAGTCTTGCAAACACTACTTGTGTTTTAGTTCAACACATTTTTAAAGTAATATACAGTAACGTAATGAAGGACTTATTTTTTAAATCACAGTTTAAATACCTATTAAACATTATTACTGTTTTGTAGATCTTCATTGTACTCAACGTTTTTGACTGTGTTGTATATTTTTCATAGGTATGTTTCTTCTTTCTTTTCTTTTCTTTTTATTTTTCTTTTCTTTTTTTTTTCTTTTCAGAGTCATCCCTCAGATTCCTGGGATTTAATGGAGATAAATATCACATTTCTTAAAATAAATCCTGTAATAAGTTGACTGAATCAGTGAGTGTTATGTTGATTGAAAGAAAAGTCCTATTTTTGTTAGCCTACATGAACTACACAAGCAATGGGTTTTACTGTGACATTTTCACATGTGAATATTATATATTTTGATTATATTCATCACTCCCATTACCTTCTTTTATACTCTTTCCACTTCCTTATTTTTATATGTTCAACAATCTCCCTTTTACTTTAATGAAATTTTCATCCTTAAATTTTACCTTTAAGATTCCCATAAGAAAGGAAGTAACCAATGTATTTTTGAGTCATTTTTTGCTATTTTTCCATTTTTTCATTTAACATGAATCTGCATTATTTTTGTGAATGACACACTTTTGATCTGTTTCGTGGCCTAATAGACTGTCCTGAACAGCTGTTCATATTTTCATTATCTACTCACTCATTGTTGGGTACTATGTCACTTTGTTACTCCACTACTATGAACAGTGTAACAATTTTTTAAGAAGACATGAACAAAATATAATATTCAATTATATGCATGACAGCAATTGAAATGGCTTGCACTGATCAGACCCTCATGATTTATCAGATGGTGTCAAGTGTGGACTCTGTGTTTCGTAAAGATCAGGCCTCTTAATGCAAGCGAAGAGATGTGATGCAGAAGCTAGCTAGCAACCAATGATTGGTCAGACAATCATTTTGTTTTCTGTCTTGCTTTCAAAGAAAACAGTATATTTTTGCTCTGCTCTTTCAGATCCACATAAAACTGATAATTTAATGGGAGTTTCATAGCAAGTCCCTTGTAAATAGTCCGGGTTGAGGATATTGGCAAAACCTTCTAAAATATTTCTGAACATTTGAAACCCAATTATTGACATTTATCAAGTCATTGGATATGGTGCTTAAATAAAAGACAAGATGTGCTAAGAGGTAAAGAAAGACATAATGGGAATAGTGTATACCCAGCAAGAATACAAGTTGCACATTTAAAAAACATATACTTGGCAGTAATAAAATTTGTTTATTTAACCTAATCAGAAGACTTCATTTTTTTTGTTTTTGTTTTTGTTTTTGTTTTTGTTTTTTGTTTTTCGAGACAGGGTTTCTCTGTATAGCCCTGGGTGTCCTGGAACTCACTTTGTAGACCAGGCTGGCCTCGAACTCAGAAATCCGCCTGCCTCTGCCTCCCAAGTGCTGAGATTAAAGGCGTGCGCCACCACGCCCGGCTAGAAGACTTCATTTTACAGTATCAAACCACCAGTTTATCTCAGTATCCTTTTCAATCCCACACTCATTATCCTTACATAAACTTTATAGTAAATTCTTAAGTATGACAAAAAAAGAAACTCCTGAGAATCCTATCACACACTTGAATCTTGGAAACAACTGTGAAGTAATAAAAAAAGAAAGATTGCTTTGGGATTCCAAACTTTCATTGTCAAGAAACCCAAAAGTCTGTGGACTTCAAAGAGAAACATTTTGAAGACTGGATTTTTCTGATCAGAATTCTTAAATAACTGTGAGATCGGATGCTTTTTAGAATATTCAGAAGTGCAGGTGAACTGTGGGACAAAAAGACAGTGAATTGAAGAGACTGGAAATTGAACTAGAGTTACAGATGAATTTTCCAGCCAATGTCAGCTCATTTAATAGAAGAGATGAGCTTCTGTGGAGATTGTCACTTGAGCATCAGGCCAGAAGAGTAAAGAAGGAAACTCTGCTGCAAGAATTCATGATGATTCACAAACCAGGAGTTGCTTAATGCCCCAGTAGGTTTTAACGACAAAACTTGCAATTGCCTGACCAATAGGGATTTTGATTTCTATTAACAAGACCACACCAGCTGTCAATATTAGTCACTCTAGAGCAGCTTCTATACATCTTTGAATCATTTGAAAAGAAAATGTGTAAAATTGATGTGTAAGAGTCTGGACATCACTTGCAAATATTCTAATGTAATGAATAATGTCCAAGTACTGGCTTGAGTTTTTTTCTTTTCTTTTCTTCTTCATTAAAAAAAAAAAAAAAACTCTCAAATAAACCACAGAAGTCTAGCTGTTGTCATGGCAGAATAATAGAACAAGCCTCATGTCCATCACAATGATTAAAATGGTAAAAATATAAATGACATGTTCTTGAAGGCTACTAAATAAGAAGCCACAAACAAGAAGAGAAAGTATGGTCCTTGAAAGAATGAAGGTATGGTTAATAACTTGGTCTCTAATAGATGAGATATTCTGCTGGAGGACAACACTAAGATCCTCAAATGCAGATGACCCATGAGCAGCTGTCCTTCTGGTCAGAGGAAACAACAATAATGAAAGAATTTTGTAAGAGAAGGTAAATTTGAGAAGAATGTCTGACAAAGTCACAGATCATGCAGTACTCTAACCTGCATTAAGTTCTCTTTGATTATCTGGTTTCAAAGCTGAAAGAATAGAGCATCAAACTCTGCAGAACACAGAAGAAAGCATCAGCTTAGAGAATGGGTCAGCATGCCAACATGACAGAGATCAGAAATGGAGGAAATAGTTTAAAGTTCATGCCTAACAAATTAGAATGGGTTGATAAAATTCCAAGATTTCTTTTGAAATCTCAGAAATATCATGAGTTAGGGCAATACTAATGAGGCTATTGTATAGCTTCTAAAGGGTTACATGACTTCACTTCACTACATACATAGGTCTCAAAACATTATTAGTCCCCTTTAATTAAATACGGTATTGTGCTGTCTGTTGCTATGAAAAAAAAAATACATTCGTCTAAAGTTGGGAGAAGAAAGGGCTTCACTATAGAAGTGACAGTCTAGAAATCAGTGGGCTAATGTCAGATCTAGGCTTTGGTTTCTCTAGATCTAATACTCATCTCCAGCTTGGTGGCAGAAAACTTGTTATAGTTGTCTTTCTTTACAGACACCATAATCAAAGGATCACAAAAGTCTGCCAGGGAAATAAGTATGCTGACATGGATCTACACCTTTCTTTCTGTCCTACAGATCAAATCTGCTTAGCCTCACCTTCATCTCTGTAGCAGCTCTGAAACTCTGCTACAGTTTCTCTTTCCTCTCTGAATCCAAACTCAATGGACCACAAAGATCTTCTCTCTAAACTTTCTTCCCCTAACACATC
Source organism: Mus minutoides (assembly GCA_902729485.2). NCBI lineage: Eukaryota > Metazoa > Chordata > Mammalia > Rodentia > Muridae > Mus > Mus minutoides. Next base: position 59,818 of record LR751228.1, on the reverse strand, counting down.
ACATTATTTGAACTTTCAAAGACAGCAGGCCTAACCTGGGAACACAGAAGCTGTTCAGGTCAGTAAAATAGGTACACAGAAAATTTCCTATCAGGCAGTACACAGCCAACACCTTCTCCTAAAGTCCAGCATGGAAGTAGAAACCAAGGGACAAAATACTCACCCAGTAGAGATAAAACCTGATTTTGCCATATAGACCTAAAAACATTCCATTCTCAGATGCCTAGACATCAACATAAAAAAAAGAATCAATAAATTCTAAGACAGTATGTCTACACTAGAGCATAAAAAGCCAACCAGAGCAGATACTAAATATTTCCTGTTAACTGAAACCCAAGGGAAAGACCTTGAAACAGTGCATATGAAGATGATAGAGAGTCTTAAAGAAGAAATGACTATGCCTACTAAATTTGAGATGTAAATAAATGGAATGATTAAAAGTACCCAAGAAGCTGAAGGGGTCTCCAACCCAATAGGTAGAAGAACAATATGAACTAACTAGTACCCCCAGAGCTCATGTCTCTAGCTGCATATATAGCAGAAGATGGCCTAGTTGGCCATCATTGGGAAGAGAGGCCCCTTGGTCATGCAAACTTTATATGCCCCAGTACAGGGGAATGCCAGGGCCAAGAAGTGGAAGTGGGTGGGTAGAGGAGTAGGGTGGAGATGGGGGAGGGTTTAGAGGACTTTCGGGATAACATTTTAAATGTAAATGAAGAAAATATCTAATAAAAATTGGAAAGAAAAGATAAAGCCAATTGCAAAAAAATAAAAAATAAATAAATTGCAAACCAAGGAAATTAACAAATTGCTCAAGGAAATCCAGAAAACAAACACTCAAACCAGTGCAAAGAAAATTAATTAAACTGTTTAAGACTTAAGACAGTCATAAAATCAATGAAGAAAACCCAACTGAGGCTATTCATTAAGTGAAAAATTTGGGTATTCAAACAGGAACTACAGAGGCATGCTTCACCACTAGAATATAAGAGATGAAAGAAAGAATATCGGGCATCAACAATATGGTAAAAATGTATGCATTAGTTATAGAAAATATTAAATCTAACAATCATGGCACAAAATATTCAGAAAATATGAGACACTATGAAAAGACCTAATCTAAGAATAATAGGAATTGAGGAAGCAGAAGAAATCCAGATCAAAGGTCTAGAAAATATTTTCAACAAAATCATAGAAGAAAATTTCATAACATAAGGAAACACCTGTAAGGGTTCAAGAAATATACAGAATACAAAATAGATTGGACCAGAAAAGAAAGTCCCCTGTCACATACTAATCAAAACAACCACTGAGACATCTGTCCAGCCTAGCAAATTGTGCAGAACAGTGAAAGAATATTAAAAAATACAAAGGAAAAAATTCCGTGTAACAATGGCAGACTTACTAGAATTATACATGACTTTTCAATGATGACTCTAAAGGCTAGAAGTTCCTGTATAATATAGACTCTAAGAAGCCACAGATGCCAGCAAAGACTACCATACCCAGCAAAACTTTCATTCACCATAGATGGGCAAAATAGTATATTTGATCATAAAACCATATTTAAGCAATGTTTATCTCCAAATTCAGCCTTACATTGTGCTTGAAGGAAAACTTCAAGATGCTGACCAGAACTATGAAAATAGAGGAAATAAATAATTGTAGAACAACAATATCAAAAGAATGGAAGCACATAGATACACACACACACACACACACACACACACACATATGTACTCACACACATGTACTCACACACACATCTCATTACTACCACCACCCAAAACTAAATAACTAGTATCAACAATCACAGGTCATTGATATCTCTCAATATTAATGGCCTTAGTTCCTCAATAAATCAAAAAATACAAAATTGACAGAATGGATTAATCAGAACCCAATGTTTTGCTGAATTCAAGAAATATACTTCAATGTCAAAGATAGGCACTACCTTAGAGTAAAGGTTTGGAATAAGATATGTCAAGAAAATGGAGTTAAGAAACAAGTTTGTGTACCCATTATACTATCTAACAAAATATATTTCAAAACAAAACTAATCAGAAGAGTCAGGTAAAGGCACTATGTATTAATCAATGGAAAAACCCACCAAGGTGACTAGTCAATTCTTTACATATATTCCCCAAACACAATGACACCCAAGTTCTTTACAGAACCACTGCCACAGCTTTAATTTCATACTGACACCCACCATCCACACTCAGAGTTGAAGACTGAAGACTTTAGTACCACGATTTTATTGATAGATATGTCATCTAGACAAAAATTGAACAGAGGATTATTAGATATTACTGACATTATAAAGCATATGGACCTAACAGATATTTATAGACCATTTTATCCAGGCATAAAAGAATATGACTCTTTCTCTGAACCTTATGGAACTTTCTCCAAAACTTACCACATACTTAAACATAAGCCAAGTTTCAACAGATACAGTAAAAATGAAATAACTCCCTGAATTTTAACATGCCACCACAGATTAAAGCTGTCTATTAACAACCAAAGGGGGGGGGGCATAAAATGTTTACAAACTTATAGAAAATAAGCAACTCTCTTGAATGAAAAGTGGTTCAAGACAGAAATAAAAGTTAAATTCTATCTAGATTTGAAAGAAAACAAACACACAACATACCCCAAATTATGGGACACAATCAGAGCAGTTCTAAGAGGTAAATTCATATCATTAAAGAAGAAATTTTCAAGGATTACAAGTAGCATCTTAATAGCACACC
>LR751228.1:4562-52062 GCA_902729485.2 Mus minutoides | reverse complement strand
TACATTTCAACTGCTATCCTGAAAATACCCTCCCCCTTACCCCTCCCTGCTCCCCTGCCCACCCACTCTAGCTTCTTTGCCCTGGAGTTCCCCTGTATTGGGGCATATAAAGTTTGCAGTACCAAGGGGCCTCTCCTCCCAATGATGGCCAACTAGGCCAACTTCTGCTATATATGGAGCTAGAGACATGAGTTCTGGGGGTTTTGATTAGTCCATATTGTAGTTCTTCTTCTAGGGTTGCAGACCCCTTCAGCTCCTGGGGTTCTATCTCTAGCTTCTCCAATGTGGGCCCCATGCTCCCTCTTATGGATGACTGTGAGCATCCACTTCTGTGGGAGTCAGGGTCCCTTCAGAAAACACTTGCTGTCCTATGCAATAGTGTCTGAGTTTAGTGACTGATATTCTTATTTAAATTTAAACACACAGAAAATAATGTTTCCTATAAAACAACCCTGAAAGCATCATGATTATAATTACTAGAACTAGGTATACAATAGAAAATACCTTATATTTCGATAGAAAAAGGAGTTGCAGAGAACTCCAGTGCTCTGCCTTCTGATAGTCCTCATTTCCGTTCATGTCTACACCTCCGATTGTCTGGCTTCTAGGAGAGTGCCATATGCAATGTCCTCTCAATATCTAAAAAGTATGCTTATGAAAAAAAAATAACAAAATGCAACAGTAAGTTTGTCCTTCAAATGTTCCTACTGTATACTATACTAAAAAAAGAGCAATCCAGAACCTGCAATTTGTAAAGTAAATTTTTATGCAAACGTTCTAAATACTGTCTGAAAAAACTGATGTCATGGATGCAGATGCTCAAAAGTGGTTTTAAAAATTAGACTTGCTTTTCTCCTATAAAAACACAGAGGTTTCATGAAAAATTCCATTTCTTATGTTTAGAAAAATGTCTTTCTGTTGAAGAAAAATTTACATTTTCCCATGGGAAAGGTAACTTGCTGTTCTATTGCTACCATGTGCTCTCCTAGCAGTACTCAATTCCCCTGCCTTGGGAGTGGGAAATTGCCAGCGACGTTAGTGCTGAAATATTTAAAGGTGCTCCATGATTATAAGTAACTAAATAGACAATTTTGATAAAGTCTTTATATTTTAAATGTATAAATCTACCCCTTGCAATAAAGCTTAGCTTCTCAGGAAAACATAGAGAAATTCATCAGATTTGTGCAAGGTTGTAGTTTATTCTCCATTTTGATTTTTTGAGAAGTTTGCACAATTATATTTTGATCATACTTATTCATCCCCTATTCCTTCCAGACTCACTCTTCCCCACATTAAGCACTCACCTTTGTGTTCTCCTTTGAAAATTTAGATCCAATTTGTGCTTCCCGTGTATGTTCAAATGTATGGCCTTCAACTAAAGCATGGTGACCTACCAGGAACTGAACTCTTTTAAAAAAAGCTCTTTCCAGAAGCTATCTTTTGCTCACAGGTCCTAAGCTAGGAGTGGGGGGTTTATCTTCACTGCTCCACTCCATTCTTGCTTGAGTTTGCACAAATTTTCTGTGTCCTGCTACAACTTCTGTGGTTTTACATGTGTACTTGAAAAAATTTAGCACATTAAATATGCTACATTTTATATTGGAGTGTGTGTGTGTGTGTGTGTGTGTGTGTGTGTGTGTGTGTGAACTTACACATAAATACATTGTATTTATCATGACAAATAGTATCCACCTTATCATGCTTTTCAATTGATTTGGAAAGACATAATTTTAGGGTTATTTTTGTGACTTAGAATTTGCTTTTTTTTTTTTCCTGAAGGAGGAAGGAGCTTAGGTTTTAAATTGTACCTAATGCAGAACACATGACTTTTTTTCTTTCTTTTTTTTTATTAGAGAGTTTCTTCATTTACATTTCAAGTGTTATCCAAAAGTCCCCTATATCCTCCCCCGCCACCCTGCTCCCCTACCCTCCCTCTCCTGCTACTTGGCCCTGGCATTCCCCTGTACTGGGGCCTATAAACATTGCTAGACCAAGGGCCTTTCTTCCCCAATAATGACCAACTAGGCCGTATTCTAATACATATACAGCTAGAGACATGAGCTCTGGGGGTTCTGATTAGTTCATATTGTTGTTCCATCTATAGGGTTGCAGACCCCTACAACTCTTGGTTACTCTCTCTAGCTCCTACATTGGGGACCCTGTGTACTGCCCTATAGATGATTGTGAGCATCCACTTCTGCGTTTGTCAGGAACTGTCAAAGCTTCCCAGGAGACGGCTATATCAGGGTCCTTTCAGCAATGTCCTGCTGGTGTATGCAGTTGTGTCTGCGTTTGGTGGCTAATTATGTGATGGACCACCCGGGTGGGGCACTCTCTGGATGGCCCATCCTTTCATTTTAGCTCCAAGCTTTGTCTCTGCACATCCTTTCATGTATATTTTAATCCCTATTCTAGGGAGGAGTGAAGTATCCACGCGTTGGTCTTTCTTGATTTTCTTATGTTTTGGAACTTGTATCTTGGGTATTCTAGATTTCTGGGCTAATATCCGCTTATCAGTGAGTGCATATTAAGTGACTTCTTTTGTGATTGGGTTACCTCACTCAGGATGATATCCTCCAGATACATCCNCATTGTTTTTAATAGCTGAGTAGTACTCCATTGTGTAAATGTACCACATTTTCTGTATCCATTCCTCTGTTGAGGGACATCTGGGTTCTTTCCAGCTTCTGGCTATTATAAATAAGGCTGCTATGAACATAGTGGAGCATGTGTCCTTGTTACCAGTTGAAATATCTTCTGGGTATATGCCCAGGAGAGGTATTGCTGGTTCTTCTGATAGTTCTATGTCCAGTTTTCTGAGAAACCGCCAGACTGATTTCCAGAGTGGTTGTACCAGCTTGCAATCCCACCAGCAATGAAGGAGTGCTTCTATTTCTCCACATCCTCGCCAGCATCCGCTGTCACCTGAATTTTTGATCTTAGCCATTCTGACTGGTGTGAGGTGAAATCTCAGTGTTGCTTTGATTTGCATTTCTCTGATGATTAAGGATTTGAACATTTCTTAAAGTGCTTCTCAGCCCTTTGGCATTCTTCAGTTGAGAATTCTTTGTTTAGCTCTGTACCCCATTTTTAATGGGGTTATTTGAATTGCTGGCGTTCAGCTTCTTGAGCTCTTTATAAATATTGGATATTAGCCTCCTATCAGATTTAGGATTGGTAAAAATCCTTTCCCAATCCGTTGGTGGCCTTTTTGTTTTATTGACACTGTCAATGACATTTTTTCTAATCATTATGGAAATGACAGAAGTTTTAAAAGAGAAGCAAGTAGGACTTGACTAGGCACTTCAGATAAAAGATATTGTATGACATTAATAAACATAGGAAATTAGGCCCAAATGTGTTAGTAATGAAGAAAATTTGAAATGAAAATACATTGAATACCTTAATAAATGCTGGATTTAAATTATTGACAGACTGTTGGGAAAATTAAAAATTTTATAATTTGCTTTGGAAATGTATATTGGTAATGTAGCTTTGAAATATTTAGACACCTTATATGCATTGTAAATACTTACATGTCTTAGGACAGCCAGTGACATTGCTTGAGGTGGATAATCATTTCATCTGCCAGGGATCTGAAATCCATTAGGAGACAAAACTCCAGACACATCTGTGAGAGAATTCGTAGATGAGGCTAGTTGTTATAGGAAGAACCACCCTAACTGCGGATAGTGATGTGCTTTGAGATAGAGTCCTAGGTGGAATTACAGAGTAGGAAGTAGGCTCTGCATCTGTATGCATCTCTCTCTGCTTCTTAACTGTGGACACAGGAGACCAACTCCTCAAAATACTGCCTTGATTCCCCTTCAGGACGATCTGTACCATCAAATTGTTAAGCAAAATACAGTACTTACCCCTTAAGTTGCTTTTATCAGATATAAGACTACAACAATGAGCAAACGAAGGAAGAAAATGTTTAACAGAAATGTTAAAATCTTTAGCAGTAAAAGATATGAATTTATTTTTCTAGAAGTAGTGTTAATGATATCAAGAACCTAGTAACTACTGAAATTCTTGCCTGAATAGAACAACCTTATATAAAGTTGAAAGCAAGCTACTTCTTAGCTTTACCAAAGTGGCTTATAATTATAGAATCTAACATTTAATCTGCTCATATATGAGGGCTGTTTCACCCCAATAAAAATCTGTGGCATTTCCTACCAAACCAGACCCAAGTTAGTTAACACATCACTGATGCTAATCTATGCCTGGGACCAAAGCCTCTATCTGCCACTGCACTTGCTACTAGCTTTATTCTTTTCTTTGTCTCTAAATGACCCCCTTTACAGAAATCAGATGTGTACAGTTCAATCTTGTGTTCCTGGCTTAGAGTGGAAAAATTCATACTTTAATCCACTGTGATGGCTTCTACAGACCTGGCCAGCTCTCAGTTGGCTGCCTGTTTTCCAGTAGGCCCCACCTAAGTCATTGTGTATTCTCTAGATTTCTAACATTTTCAGAGTTCTTTTATTTGGTTTCCTTGTCAGTATTAATAAAGATTTTTTTTCTTTTTCTACAGTTCTAATATAACAAAGAAAGTAATGGGTCTGTCTCCTCAGTGTGCCATCCTGACTGCATCACTTAACTCTTTAATGTCTCATAGTCTTTCTTTCACAACAGCTGTACACCCTCTTGTAAATAGCAGAGATGACTGACTTCAGTAATTTTACAAATTAAAGCTTTGTTTAAGAAACAATACAATGAACTTGATTAGTTCGATTCACTTAAAATTAAATTTATAGATTATTTAAGGGGTAATTTTGTTACATGCACTTTTAAAAACAATATAAGAAGTAAGGGATGATGACGTTTAGTCCTGGTGTTTTTGGATGACAATGACATCTAGGAGTCATCCACCTCTTCTGGCACTTGCCATCTTTCTTTCTCCTCATCCACATAGGTCTCTGAGCCTTGAGGATAAGAATGTGATAAAGACATCACACTCTATCCAGGCTGAGAACCTCCAAGTCTCTCAGCATTTGAATACTGTCAGTCAGGATATTCATGTTAATTATCATCTACTGGGAGATTATGCTTCTTTGCTGAAGGTTCAGGGATCTTTGGATACTAACACATTTATAGTCACTTACTGCTATATCTCATTTTGCAAAATAACATTAGTGGATTTTCTTTGGAAAGTACATAAGCAACTTATTTTAAATCAGTGATATGAGGAAGACAAAATAACAATACTCTCCCAAATAAAAGCCTACAATGAGTAACTAAATGTATACCATGCCCAAGTGGCAAGGAGTTGGACTTTTGTTACAGTCACTGATTTGAGAACTCAATTCAGAACGATCACTGTCAAACTCAATTCCACTTATGCACATTACTTTAACAGGCCAAGAATTCTTACCTCTTCCAATATTCCCACATTTTCTTGCCTGCTCACTCTGAGCTTAAACTTTGGAATATTGCATCTAAATTCAGTAAGCATGAAGTCCCTTTTGGCAGAATGGCTTGATATCAATTTCAAGCATATCTGTTTGAAGAATGTACTGGCTAGTTTCGTGTCAACTTGACACAGGCTGGAGTTATCACATAGAAAGGAGCTTCAGTTGGGGAAATGCCTCTAGGAGATCCAGCTATATGGCATTTTCTCAATTAGTGATTAGTGTAACAGGAGTCCATTTGACTTGGTGACTATAAATCACGTTAGCAAACTAGAATCTCTATCTGAAGAAGGATGGATTGCTCACAGTAATCTATAGGATGGAACACAGGGCCCCCAGTGGATTAGCTAGATAAAGTACCCAAGGAGCTGAAGGGGTCTGCAACCCTATAGGTCGAACAACAATATGAATTAACCAGTACCTCCAGAGCTCATGTCTCTAGCTGCATATGTAGCAGAAGATGGCCTAGTTGGTCGTCATTGGGAAGAGAGGCCCCTTGGTCTTGCAAACTTTATATACCCAATACAGGGGAATGCTAGGGCCAAGAAGTGGGAGTAGGTGGGTAGGGGAGCAGGGCGGGGGGAGGGTAGAGAGTACTTTTGGGATAGCATTTGAAATGTAAATAAAGAAAATATCTAATAAAAAGAAAAAAGAAGAAGTATGGATTCAATTCAGAGCTCAAGGCTTCAGGCCATCATGATGGAAAATTTAAAGTGGATGAAGCTTGAAGCAGCCCATTACATTCCATTTACACGGAGGGGAGATGACATGCCCACCCTTTTACGACCTTCAATCAAGTAAAATAGAAAGAAGTAATTTATATAAAGTTCGGGTAACGTACAACGGTGTATATAAATCCTTTTTTTAGAAGTACGAGATTATTCATAAGACCTTCGAAGGTATGTTTACTCGGATCTCGAAACAGAAAATCGACTGAGTCTCAAGATTGTTCAACTATTTGTTTTTTATACCATCACAGGGATTGAGGGACCATGACACTTATGGGAATATATTGACTGCTCATGTTATGCCCTAGAGAAGTTTTGATATTTCATAGAAAGGAGATTGCTACATCAGTTTCAAAGACCGAAGAAGAAAACAATAATCTATACAGAAGCAGATGTTTCTAGAGCAATTTCCTAAAATGTTTTAAGGGTTGAGAATGTAGTTTAATGCTAGCATGCTGGAGGCCCTCTCTTCATTTCTATTACCACAAATATACTCATATATAATATACTATGCCATATTACTTGGAAATAAATTAAAATGGTTATTGATTACTCTATTACATTGATAAATCTCAAAATAATCATGCTAAGAGAAAGAAAGAAGCCTACAAGAATGGATACTGGATTATTTGGACTTAAATAAAACTCAAGGGATACAAACTATGTAAAAAAAAAAAGGCATGTGATATTTTTGTCTAAAGTTGAAGGACATTTTTAAGAATTGTGAGAACTATGATAAAACACATAAGTATGACTATGTTGAGATTACCAGAGTTAGCTATCATTGCACAACATGGGGAAAGAAGGTTGTTTCCAATAGATTATTCAAGAGCAAAGGCTATTTATGAAATATAAATTTTTATCCCTTCTTTACTTCACATGGCAAAATAGATTCTAAGTGAATTGTGCTATGAATTATGAGTGGTAAGGAAGATCTGGTGATGAATCAATCTCTTGGTAACAGTAAAATTTCTTTTGTTTTTAAAATCCTTGCTTACATCCAATTCATCCTGGCAGTATTCTACTATTTAATGATCATATTAAACCTCATGATAAAAGTACTTCATCCTTATCATATAGACAAAGAAATAAAAACAAAGCTTGTATAATTTTGACTAATTTGGTCACTTATTTCTCCTGTGTAACAAATGTTAAAAAGTAGAATTTTAAAGGAATCAAACATGTTAAATCCCAACTTGCACTTACTAGTTTATTTTGTGATAACAGATTTGATATGTATAATCTTTCCAATCCTCAGTTTCTTCACATTCAAACAAGTGCAGTACATTTGGCTGATATTAACATAAGGAGTTGCAAAGGTCAAATACATCAGTCTGTGTGGAAGAGATCTGTGCACTCTTTCACCATTACTAATAGAATATGTTCCTAAGGAAGAAACACAGTAGCCACCTAGAATAGAAACTACCTAGGGTTAGGTGTCAAAAGATCACCACTTGCATCTAATCTGCTTCCCTTTCTAAGGATAGGATTTTGGAAAATTACCTGTTATGTTTCTCATCAGTATATGCTAGCTATAACTATGTGCCAGAAACTCTTTGCTTTATGTGTATAAACTCATTTAACTATTCACAACCTTATTATATACATGCTCACATCACGCTGTATGTGTACAGAATTAAAACAGATATATTCTGCACTTTGTCTAAGATCATAGCACTAATAGTTGCCAACTCAGAACCAGAACTTTATAATTAGACAATCAGGCACTAAAACTACTAGTTTTTCAGTTGTTTTTTGAAAAAAATAAAAATAGCATATGGAAGAATAAATAAAATCTCTAAATGCAATATAAACAACAAATTATGACTGTAGTTGTTTCAACCAACCAAAAATTTATATTTCAAGGATGAGTAGAGGTAATAAACATGTGAACTAGTGGAGAACATAAATTAGAAAGGAGAAAAATAACTGAATTTTCCTAAATGTAAATAGTCAAAATGGGTTAGTTTGGAATTTAGGAGGAGAACAAAGAGAAGCATCCAGATATTCTCTCCTGCAACCAGGAGTATCAGTAGATGAAAGGTCAACTGGGTAGCCATATGGAATTAGAAAAAGATATACCATGTGATACCAAAAGTACAACCCACACAATCAAAGAATGCATATTGGGTATCAACTGGGCTGAATAAACACTTATATTCCAGGTTGTTAGGGTTTGGGAGCTTGTTGCCATGGTTACTTTGTGCACTCATGGAATATGTCCTAATACAGATTCCTAAATTAGCTTATCTTTGAAGATTTGTGTACCCTATAAAAGTTATGTCACTCCTCAGCATGCTTATAAATAAGAATTTGTTCATTATCCAATAGTCTCCCAACATCTTCACATGAAGCTACTTAGATTGAACGAAATAGAGCAATCTGTCGCTTGACTTTTCTATGACATTCAAGATACTGAAGTTTTTGAGAAAAGATTGATTTAGACACAAGTTTAATGGAATTAAAAATGTGTGATTAATGGCATCTGTTTTCCAGGCATGATAACTGCCGTAAGATTAATTAATGCCTCATATAAACTACACATTATACTGTACTTTGCCTAAAAGGAAGGAAACATTTGTTAATTCTTTACATTAAAAAAATCATAATGTCTACTGGATACTAGGTCATAAAATAGCATCGTTTTAATTTTCTCTTTCCAACCTCTTTTGAATTTCAGCATTATTAAAATATTATGAATCTATTTTTTAGTGATATGAGTTTCTGAGAAGGCTAATAATATCCAGTTTCATTAGTTAACCAATGCAAAGAGAAAATTCAATAAGTCCGTTAGAGATTTTGCCTGTATGGCATCAGACTATGAACTAGTGGGAAGGTATTTCATTTTAATATTTTTGAAGTAGTGGAAAAAAAATAAAAAGATTATAGGGAATACAGTACCTTAGTAAATGTTTGTACAACAGTGACATAAGTTATAAACTGTCTAAAAAATATATTCATAATATTTGGGTGGGGGGGTGAGACAGGGTTTCTCTGTGTTGCCCTGGCTGTCCCGGAACTCACTCTGTAGACCAGGCAGGCCTCAAACTCCGATATCCACCTGCCTCTGCCTACCAAGTGCTGGGATTAAAGGTGTGTGCCACCATGCCCGGCTCCATAATATTTTTAAGTGAACTTCATTTAAAATCTCTTGAATACTAAATCTAAAATTCAGATTAAATAATAGACTTATTTTATGATTCAGTAATAACTTTCAAATTTCTTTGTAGACAATAGCTGGGTGATATTAGGCACATTCTGATTTGACCTATGAGAGCACCTGGAAAGTTATAGACTTACAGCTCTCTTGAATTCCCACTGCGTAGTTTGAAACTGATGTCTATGGCCCTTTATAGTAAGCTTAGCTCTGTATGGGGGTGACTGGTAAGGAATGTCAAGATATTTTTGGAGTACTAGTATTGATTAATGATTAAAGTACTATGCTTAGCCATCTGTAGGCTATCTAAAGGAATGTTGCACCTATAAACTGCAATAATTCTCTGAAATTTTAATTAATTTATAGATATACATTGTATATTACTGTCAAAACATCAACAAGTCTTTTCCTATAGTAAAAGACTATATATATAAATGTATATGTAGGCAGAAATTTAAACATCAATTACTGTGCAATACTCTAAATTTCACATAGTAGCCAATTTAATTAAACAAGTTGTTATTGTATAAAATTAGAGATTAAGAGCAATAAATCAGAAATTTTCATTTGTATTAACAATCGAAAAATATTCCAGTATGTAAGTATGTTCAATGTTCAATGGTCATTTTCAACGTTCATAAATCAATTTGAGACTTAACCTTTTTCCATTTCCTAGCAATTGTGAGTGAGTACCAATAACAATGGATCAGCAGGTTTTTCAAGAGTATGAATTTATTGATCCTTTTGAAGTAGAGTTTTAGGGTAAGAGAAAATAAAGATGTGTTTAACTCATCTACACAGCTATTTTTTTTTTTTTTTTGGACCTGTACTTTTGGTTGACAATGCTATCTTTTTGGTAATGTATATTGCAGGCTTCATTATCAAAACTCAAGGGTGTTAGATATTTGGTCTACTATTATTTCTTAAGTTTATATTCTCTCTTTCATTACATCTCAATTGCACTTTCCCCACATTTTCACTCCTCCCAGGCCCTCCCCACATTGTCCCTCTGCCCAGATTCACTCCTCTCCATTTCTTTTCAAAACAACAGCAACATCCAAAACAAAGCAAAAACAAAAATAAACAAACAACAGAAGTTTTCCAAGGGATATCCAGCATAACAAAATACAGTAAGACTGGGCACAAACCCTTCTATCAAGACTGAATGAGTCATCCCAGTAAGAGAGTAGTATGAAGGGGTCCTATGCTCAAGCAAAAGAGTCAGGAATATCTTTCTGCCTCTCCCATTGTGTCCTACAAGAACAGCAAACTGCATAATTATAAGATAAATACAAATATATAGCTCAGACACAAATGGTTCATGTTTAAATTAGAAACAAACTAGATATCCCTTAAACCAAAGAAATGAATAAAGGAAATGTGGTACATGTACACAATGGAGTATTATATTACTCAGCTATTAAGTATAATGACATCATGAATTTGCAGGCAAATGGGCAGAACTAGAAACAAATCATCTTGAGTGAGATAACCAAAATTTAGAATGACAAACATGGCACATACTCACTTACAAGTAAATAATGCCTATTAAGTAATGAATAATTGTAGTACAATACATCAACATGCATTGTGAAAATTAATGCTAAGTGAAAATGGGAGTGTGTGGTTCTCCCAGGTAGGAGAAACAGAATAGATTTTGTGAGTAGACTTAGGGTGGGTTGGGATGGGAACAGAAATGTTCAGGCAGAGGTTGAGTGATGTACCCATGAAGACACTGCAGGTATTGGTAGGCATTTGGTGGGCAATGTAGAAACCTAGAGCAGTGGAAACTCTCTGAAATCTACAAGAAAACCCTGTGGATGATTTCTAGTAATGGGGCATAACAAGTCTCATCATACCATCTTCTATAACAATGCAAGGCTACCAGAAGTGGAGTGGGCTTCAATTCAGACACAAAACCTTTGACTTACAAACTTTCTTGCTTGAAAGATGCACTGGGGTAATAGTGAGACAAAACTTATGATAGTGGCCAACCAATGGCTGGACTAACTTGAGAGTCATGCCACAAGAAGGAATCCATGTTGGACATGCCCTGAATGGTCAAGAACCAAATGGTGGAGAGTCTGAAGTTTCAGGATGTAATCAAACATGGAAAAAGATCAATGAAATGATTTATAATGATATTCTGATATACTCATAAATTGCTGCCTAGCCCAATTATCATCAAAGGAACATCATCCAGCAACTAATGAAAGAGCATGCAGAGACCTACAGCCAAATACAAGGTGGAGCCAGGGAAACACTACAAAAGAGGGGAGGGGAAGGATTATAGTAGTCATAGGAGTTGAGGACTCCATGATTTCACTGCCCACAGAATCAACTAAGAAGGGCTCATGTGAGCTCACAGAAACCAAAGGGAATTTTGGTTTGTAAGTGGCTTCCTATTCTATTCTACTGCCAAAAGCAATGTTTTAGCCAGTTCTACCCTGCTTTATTATTGAAATCAATTTAAGTTCTGCAGTATGATTTGAAATAGGGATTGTGATACCTTTCAGAAGAATTTTTGTTGTTCAGAATTATTTATGGCTATCCTGAGTTTTGTATTTCTATATGTACTTAAGGTTTCTGTGAATAATTGTATTGGAATTTTGATAAGGATTTTATTGAAATTCTATATTGCTTTTTAGCAGAATGACAATTTTCATGATAATAATCCTCCTGATCCATTTGCATGAGAGAGATCTTTTTATCTTCTCATTTCTCCTATATCTTTTCCCAGAAATTTAAAGTTTTCATTGTACAATGCTTTTACTCCATGAGATATCTGTGTTTCAGTTAATCTTATTTTTGTTGTTTCATTGATTTCTTTCTCCATGTGTTTGTCAGTTGTATATGAGAAGGCTACTGATTTTTGTGTTAAGTTTGTAACCCAAAACTTTGCTGAAAGCACTTACTTGTTGTAGTTTTCTGATGGAGGATTTATGGTCTTTTGCACTCAGAAACCTATCATCTTCATGCATCAGTTCATTGACTTCTTTTACTATGGGTGTCCCCTTTGCCTCCTGCAGTTTTCATATTGCTTCAATAAAAACTTTAAGTACTTTGTTCAACAGATGTCATGAGAGCGGATATCTTTCACTTGTTCCTGATTTAAGTTTGTCTGCATTTAGTATAGTTTTAGTTGCAAGGTTCTTATATGTTTTTTAAGTTTTTATTATGTTAAGATATGCCCACATATGTCTATATTCTAGGGCCTTATCACAAAGAGAGATTGAAATTTGTCAAAGGACGTTTCTGTATCCAGTGAAATGATTCATTGATTAGACAATTTTACATGGTGCATTATAACTATTTATTTAGATATTGAACTTATCCCTGCATTTCTGGGATAAAAGAAACATGATCTTGGATAATATTTTTCTGGATTATTGGATTTGAGTTAGATGCATATTATTGGAAACTTTTACATCTATCCTCATAAAATATTATATTGGTCTATAATTTTTGTTGGTATTATTTTTGTCAGGGGAAATGACTTCTCTTTTTTACAGATATTAAGATTTATGTATTAATGTAGTGAGTACTCTATTTGCCTGTACACCTGTATGACAGTGGAGGTATCAGATCTCATTATAGAAGGCTGTAAACCACATGTGGCTGAACTCAGAACCTCTGGAAGAGCATCCAATGTTCTTAACTGCTGAGCCATGTGTGTGTGTGTGTGTGTGTGTATGTGTGTGTGTGTGTGTGTGTGTGTGTGTGTGAGAGAGAGAGAGAGAGAGAGAGAGAGAGAGAGAGAGAGAGAGAGAGAGAGAGAGAGAGAGAGAGAGAAATTATACATCAAAAAGGGACACCTCTGGCTAGCAATGTTATCCATTTATGGCATCTATAAATTGGTCTGTTTCTTTATATTGTATAGTCAGATACTACACACACACACACACACACACACAGACCTTGTACATGAATGTAAAGGCCATCTTTAGTGGGAAAGCCAGGCATTCCTATGATAACAACTAATCAGTTCAGAGGAAAACTATTTCTTATTTTAGTTCAATAGAAAAACTCCTTCAGCCAGGCGTAGTGGCACACTCTTTTAATCCCAGCACTTGGGAGGCAGAGGCAGGAGGATTTCTGAGTTCCAGGACAGCCTGGTCTACAAAGAGAGTTCCAGGACAGCCAGGGCTATACAGAGAAACCCTGTCTCGAAAAACCAAAAAAAAAAAAAAAAAAAAAAAAACAAAAAAACAAAAAAACAAAAAAACAAAAAACTTCTTCAAAGATGTCTTTACTCTGACCAATGGTAAGACAATTTTGGTATGTTCTTTGTGAAGTTTCTTCTTTGGGAAAAGTGAAAACTTGGTAAACTAGGTTATATAGACTCTTCAATCCTTTCTTAATTCTAATCTCATTTAATACCTTGTGTCTCCCATGCTCTGGCCCAAGAAACTTACTAGTATGAATATGCTAAATACTCTCTAATCTCATTTAATACCTTGTGTCTCCCATGCTCTGGCCCAAGAAACTTACTAGTATGAATATGCTAAATACTCTCAGACATTGAATACTCTCCAACTTTCTTCCTTCCTTACAAAATGTATTTTATTTCCCTGATCCTTTCCTCTACTGAAGTCAAAGTGAGTTCTTCATACAAATTATCCAGTCTATATGGTGCATCTATACAAATAACTATAACCTTGTTTAAATGCTATGTTTTTTAAAAAATTGTTTGCACTACATAACATACAAGAGTTATTTGGAAATTTACAGGTAAATGACCTAGAAATATAACATTGAGTAACATAACCTAGATCCAGAAAAACAGAAGACCACATTTCCTCTCACCTGTTAATGCTAGTATTGAATCTCCAGATGTGCACATTTCAATTGGAATGCCCACAAAAGTTGAAATATTACTAAAGTGACATAGGTAAGGGCTTTCAATGGAGAAGAAATAAAGCAGTGTAATAAATATTCAAAGCAAATATGTAATAAAAAGGATGAAACTGATGTAAGTGGAGAGTAGGATAGACTAAGGAAAGAAATAATCACACTAAACAATTTTGAAAATGACACAGATAATTATAAGTGTAGAATCTCCCATATCTTTCTGTCTCTTTATCGTCTATCTATCTATCTATCTATCTATCTATCTATCTATCTATCTATCTATCTATCTATCTACCTACCTACCTATCTATCTATCTATCTATCTATCTATCTATCTATCTATCTATCTATCTATCTATCTATCATCTAAGCATCAATTTCTGTATAACATGGAGTTATCGATGTAGTTAGATTTTTCAAAACCTAATTTGATAAGGATTCATAAATTCTTGAACCTCTCTTCTAGCCCACGATCCACCAGAGGTAGTAGAAAGAAGAGGTTAATAGGGCAAAGAAAGATTTGAATCTGTTTATAAATTGTTTTCTCTGGATGGACCATCCAGAGACTGCCCCACCCGGGTGGTCCATCACATAATCAGCCACCAAATGCAGACAGGACCCTGATATAGCTGTCTCCTGTGAGGCTTTGACAGTCCCTGACAAAACAGATGTGGATGCTCACAGTCATCTATAGAGCAGAACACAGGGTCCCCAATCTAGGAGCTAGAGAAAGTACCCAAGAGCTGAAGGGGTCTGCAACCCTATAGATGGAACAACTAATCAGAACCCCCAGAGCTCACGTCTCTAGCTGCATATATATTAGAAGATGGCCTAGTTGGCCATTATTGGGAAGAAAAGCCCCTTGGTCTAGCAATCTTTATATGCCCCAGTACAGGGGAATGCCAGGGCCAAGAAGTGGGAGTGGGTAGGTAGGGGAGCAGGGCAGGGAGAGGGTATAGGGGACTTATGGGATAGCACTTGAAATGTAAATGAAGAAAATATCTAATAAAAAAAGAAAAAAGAAAGAAAAGAAAATTTACAGTAGCAGTAAATAATTGGACATAGGTAATGAAACAGGCTGATATTTCATAAAACCAGGTGAAAACTCTGAAATCCAAAATACAAACAACAGAGACAACAAATGAGAGAGACTATCTTATGAGTGAAAAGGGAGACAATGAGGGATACAGTAAAGAGTTGAGAAAGGATTGTGATGTTCTAACAATGTTGCATATTGCAACGATATTGTGCATTACAATGATTGGAATACAGAGCTCGATGTTTTACAGTATGGTATTCTGTGGAGGACATTATTTTGGTTCCTAGAGTTATTGTAACAAGGTATCATACATCCAGTTACTCAACACAACAGATATTAATTACATATGAAGATGTAGAACCTAAGGTCAGTACTCTTCAGTGTCACATTGTCTCTCATGACTATGATGATCATTTTTACTTGACTTGTTTGGATTCTGGTAATGCTTGGTCGACTTACTGTATGGAAGCATCACCCTAGTGATGCTTCTCCATGTATGAGTTCAATTTTTTTTTCTCTCAATCTCTGTCAAAATTTCTCTTTTTAGAGAAGATAATAGTATTATATTAGAGTAGGATCTAGCCTAAATGGTCACACATTAATTATAAAACTTTCCTAACAAAGATATTTATACCATGAGATGTAGTATTTCAGGATTTTATCATATTTTGCTTTGGGGCTAGAATTTAAACTAAAACAAAAAAGCTGGGAGGAGCCAGGAGACTGATAAGTTAGGTTTTCAGAGTTTACATATTTGAAAGTGGAAATCAACATTCTAAAAACTATTAAGATTTGTGAAGAAATTCAAAATAATGAAAGAAGGATAAAAGAGAGGAACTAAGGGAGATGGTTTGACTAATATTCAGTTTAGGACAGCTGAAATGTTAAAAGAAAAAATAGAGGATTCATCAGAAAATATTTCTGATTCAATCTCTTTGTTGGTTATAGATCATTATAAGTTTCATCTTGATACAATGCAGCATGTTATATATCTAGGATTAATCTAGGAATCTTTGAAAAAATGCCAATATTTTGATTGAAATAATAGCAATTTCAAGTGTACTAGGATGAATGTACTTCAATATGCAGAAAAAAATGACTAATAATTACATCTAGCCCTGTACAAACCTGATCACAAGATGTTATCGTTTTTTACTATAAACAGGTTCACTTATAACTGATCTTTCCAAGATTTTAAGAAAAAAGAGTGTTGACTTTTTTTTTAGCATGAAGAGGTTTAGAATTTTGTCAAAGGCATTTCCAGTATCTAATGAGATGATTATGTGTTTGTTTGTTTGTTTGTCTCAGATTGTTTATATGGTAGATTATATTGATGAATTTTTGTATGTTGAACCATCCCTGCCATCTCGGGATGAAATTCCTTGATCATGGTGGATGATGTTTTTGATGTGTTCTTGATTTTGTCTATGAGCATTTTATTGAGTATTTTTGTATCAGTGTTTATAAGGAAGTTTTTCTGATAGTCTCTTTCGTAATTGAGTATATTTATGATTTAGGGAGTCAAGGTAGCTATTGATTCATAAAATGAATTTGACAATGTTCTTTCTGTTTCCATTTTGTGGAATAATTTGTAGTGTATAGCTCTTCTTTGAATGTCTGGTAGAATTCTGTGCTGTAACCATCTTGCCCTGGACTTTTTTTTTTTTTTTTTTTTTTTCATTTAGGAGACTTTTTACAACTGCTTCTATTTCCTTAGGGGTTATAGTTCTATTTAGATTGTTTACCTGATCTTGATTTAAATTTAGTATGTTCTATCTACCCAGAAAATTTTCCATTTTGTTTAAAATTTCCAATTTTTTGGAGTATAGGTTTTTGAAGTAAGACTTAAAGATTCTTTGGATTTCCTTGTTTGTTTTTATTTCTCTTGTTTTATTTCTGAATTTATTAATCTGGATATTCTCTTTCTGTCTTTTCATTAATGTATCTTGTTGATTTTCTCAAACAAACAACTCTTCTTTTTGCTTAACCTGAAGTTTTGACCTCACATCCAATTATATAACATTCACTTACTCATTAGCTCATTAGTTTAAGCATGATCTGTATCTATTTAATACCAACAACTGAAAACATTAAGTTTGTATCTTGGTGATGTTCAGTGTTCAGATTTCTGACTGTGTGTGTGTGTGTGTGTGTGTGTGTGTGTGTGTGTGTGTGTGTGTGTGGTTTTGTTCAGTTTTGTCTTCCTACTTACTCCTGTCTTCCTGTCTTCATTGTTTTCCTTGTCTCACTACAGCAAAGGCTGTAAAAGAGTAGAATGGTCTACAATAACAGGTGCTCCCTGTGGCTTGAGGTTGGGTGGTAATTTCTGTTTCAATGGCTATTTACAAGGACAAATACTGAAAAGTGGAAAAAAGTTTGCAGTGATCCAAGAGCTTCTGTCAATTTGTTCTAATACCTATAGTGTTGCTTTACCATGATGTTTTTCCTTGCATGTCTGCTTCATTGATAATGTCGTCATTAAAAAAGAAAATTGCTGCTTTTGGAAACTAAACCTCCTGTGCAACTCTGATCTCCTTTCTCTTCTCTGTATTCTCTTCTAAATGTGAATGCAATCCAGCAGCTTCTTGTTTTTTTGTTTGTTTGTTTTGTTTTGTTTTTTGGGGGTTTTTTTTTGGTTTGGTTTGGTTTCATAAATGTATACATATCTTCATCATTTCCCATCATTTTCTCTCTCTGCATCCTTCATGACTTATAATTCATAGCCTCTTTTGTTGTAGTTATTTTTGTAACCCACACACACACATTTATATATAAATGTGACATGTGTATATGGATTCAGGGCTAACCATTTGGTATTTGTATGACTAAATAGGAGGTCCTTGCTAGGGGAAAACTGGTTCTTACTTTAATTTTTAATGACTTTTTAAATTTAAATTTTTAATTTTCCGAAGCTCTTCATCTAACGATAGGGTCCTCGTAACTTTCCCCATCGACCTTGGCATGACAACTTGTGTTATTATTGAGATCTTTTTTTTTTTTTTTTCAATTATGTAGTTGAGATTTTTTTTTAAAGTAACTTTCTTGTCCCATATTAAAAAAATATTATCTCTCAACAGACTTCCTTGTCTTCTGGATATTAATTAAAATCTTTCTGCTCTTTCTTTTAGTGTTTCTTGAACTTTAGGTGTAGTGTATTTTAGACATATTAATTGGGGCTGGACAGTCCGTGACCAGCTGTTCTCTTGCAGTTTGACTAGTTTTCTGAAATGTTATAGGTTTTCTGCCAAACAATATCACTGTTGAGGGGTGCAAGCTTCACTTATTTGTGGGTATAAAGATAAATATTTAGAATGCATTTAGAAATTATGTTGTTTTAGCAAATTTTCAGTCATGGGTTCTCCTAAGGATCATTGGCTTCACCTGCCACACGTATTTGGCTGTGATTATAATACCAAGCATGTTTTCCTGCTGTTGATTAGGCATTAAGTCTAATTAGACAACTGTTGGCCACCAGCAAAATACATACACCAATATTGCAAGACTGGCACATCTTACTGTGATAATCATTTAGCATCATAATCCATAGTATCATAAATGGTCTAGACTACCTTAATTTTTTGTTATAGAGATATTTTGATTTTTTTTGTATATTTTGAGAATATAGTATCAACAGATCATTTTCTTCTTTTTCTCCTTTCAAATATATATATGTGTGTATGTGTGTGTGTGTGTGTGTGTGTGTGTGTATGTGTGTGTGTTAATTTTTACATATAATATTATACACACGTTATACATGTATGATGCAACTTTACCTAGCATATTTAGTCACTCTGTCATATAGTCCTTAGAGAGGAAGTGTGTGTCACATTGATCTTGATTCGTTTAGGTACTATGTTCCAAATGCATGGTGTGTTACACCCTAGAGGCTTATTTTCAACTTCTGCTAAGTTTATTCCTATTTTAAGGTTTGAAAATTTCAGAGTAAATGACTTAGTTCATGATGATGAAAACTTTCTAATCAGAGTCCACAAAGATTCTGTTTGATGTTTACAGACATGTTTAACATCAACATTTTATAATTCATGAAGTCATCATAAGTATTTCTCTTTGAGGTTGTCATTCTTCATTTTGTATTTTTCCAGAAGAGTCTAATGCACAAAAACCTTAAATTTGTCCCAGTCAGATTATACAAGGAAATAAAACTGGGATTTGTTTAGAGATGGTTGAACACTGCACTCTTCTTTTGAAAGGAATTTTAGTTATAAGGAGATTTAAATGAGATTAAAATGAGAGATATGCAAAATCATCATAAAATCAAAAAGTGGAAGTTTTGAAGTCACAAGAGAGTAGCAAAGTTATTTTATGGAAGAGTTAAGAGCTAAATTTACCTCTGCGATTTCTAACGAGCAGAAAGGAAAACACAAAGAATTAGACAGCTCTTATAGTCTACAGTGCAGCAAAGGAAACCCAGAACTTACTTAGAGAAAGGAACTATTTCTAGTATGTACTAAGAATAGATTTATATCAGAAATATCTTTTCATAAAAGATATGCCTCATAAAACTTCTGCAGATTATGTGGAAACTCTACTTCTATTTTAATGGTATGTAATAAGACAAATATAATATTGAAGCCACAAAATTCTTATGATAGAGATGGGAACTAAAATTCTATTTATTAACATACTGTCATAATTCTATTTCTCTTAATTTATTGACCATAGATTTTGAAAAGGTATTATCTTCACAAATTTTACTCCTTTGTTTTCTAACAGAACATCCAAAAATAGCTTATCTTACCATATGTATTTAAAATAGATTTATTATTGGTTTTTAACCAACAGTTTAATGTATATATAAAAATACAATACATATATATGCATTATATTTATATGTATGCATATATTTTGCCTGTTGGTACTTTCAGTCTGGGTTAAAGAAAATTTATTTTCTTTTTTTATTAATAATTTTATTTGCTTATACTTTAAATATTATCTCCCTTCCCAGTATGCTTTCAATGAACCCCCCACCCTTGCCCCCTCCACTTTGCCTCTAAAAGTGTGCTCCCCCAACCACCTAGCAACTCCTGCCTCACTTCTCTAGGACATCAGACCTCCATAGGTTCAAGAGCCTCTCACTGATGCCAGATGAGGCTCTTGGTCCTATAGCAGGAGCCATGGGCCAGCCAAAGTATACTCTTTTCTTGGTTTAATTCCTGGTAGCTCTAAGGTGTCTGGTTAGTAGATAAGTATCGTTCCTCATCTGACATATCCCACAGGAGATATGTCCCTCTTGTTATTGTAGAATTGCATCTAGTCTTTGGACTCTTCCCTAAGGTTCAGGTCCAGGAGTTGAGTTGTAGATGTGTCAGTTGTGTCAAAGTCCCATAGATTATTTTTCTCTAAATTTTCATTGGCTTTATTTTTCTACAATGGCCTCCATCTGTTGAAAAAAAAAAAGAATATTCTTTCACGAGGTGTGAGTACAATACTATTAGTATATAACACACACACACACACACACACACACACACACACACACACACACACACATATATATATATATATATATATATATATATATATATATATATACATATATGTTCAATGCAATTTCTAATTATTCTGTCTGATTAAAAAGGCAGTTATATCCTTTGAAGGGCTGGATTCGTGGAAAGATATTGTGTGAATTTGAATTTGTCGTGGAATACTTTGGTTTCTCCGTCTATGGTAAATGAGAGTTTTGCTGGGTATAGTAGCCTGGGCTGGCACTTGTGTTCTCTAAGTGTCTGTATAATCTCTGTCCATGATCTTCTGGCTTTCATAGTCTCTGGTGAGAAGTCTGGANGACGGCGGCTGCCAGGGATCCCTCCCATAATCAGCCACCAAAATAAACACTATAGCATATGACAGCAAGATAATGCTGAAAGGGACCTGATATAGCTGTCTTGTGGGAGGCTATACCAGTGCCTGGTAAACACAGAAGTGGAGGCTCACAGTCAGCTATTAGTTGGAACACAGGACTCCCAAGGTAGGAGCTAGAGAAAATACCCAAGGAGCGGAAGGGGTCTTCAACCCTCTAGGTGGAAGAATAACATGAACTAACTAGTTCCCCCTGCGCTCATGTCTCTAGCTGCATATATGGAAGAAAATGGCCTAGTTGGTCATCATTGGGAGGAGAGGCCCCTTGGTCATACACTCTATATGCCCCAGAACAGGGGAATGCCAGGGCCATTACGTGGGAGGGGGTGGGTAGGGGAGCAGGGCGGGGACGCGGGAGGGTAAGGGAAAATTTCTGGATAACATGTGAAATGTAAATGAAGAAAATATCTAATAAAGAGGAAAAAAAATGGCAAAAAAAAAAAGGCAGTTATATATTCTCCCACAATATCTATGACCTCACTTGCCCACTGTAAGTTCAGTAGGTTTCCATTATCAGGCATGTTTTTGTTTTTGTTTTTGTTTTTCTATTTGAGCAGGCCAATCTAAGGCTAAGTCTTGAGTTCAATTTGAGAACTGTTGGTTAACTTCAAGATACATATGCCGTTATTGCACTCTTAGAGCTACTATACTGTATTAGTGATTGTAGCTCTGAGGCCACATGCTGTGCATGTCTATTGGTTGCTTCCTCAAAGAAGCTTCTTTGGCAACTATTTGACACAATGAAAAATAGTACTCAGGGAGGAGGCTTAATTGTCAGATTCAGATGCCATGTTTTTTTGTACTATGCATTAAGTACCTGGGTGTCTTCAGCAATAGTGGATTCTTTTGAAATTCTGGGAGGCAACTAAAGGCAACATACATACCCTAAAATAATGATACTTTGTGAGTCTCTTAAACTTCTTTGATGAAAAAACTTGAAATGGAACTTTTTTTAATGTTAATTATTTTATTAGATATTTTCTTCATTTACATTCCAAATACTATGCCCTTTCCTACTTTCCTTTTGAAAGTCCCCTATACCCTCACCCTGCCCTGCTCCCCAACCCACCAACTTCTGCTTCCAGGCCCTGGCATTCCCCTGTACAGTAGAGGTATTGCAGGATCTTCCGGTAGTACTATGTCCGATTTTCTGAGGAACCGCCAGAGTGATTTCCAGAGTGGTTGAACCAGCTTGCATTCCCACCAACAATGGAGGAGTGTTCCCCTTTCTCCACATCCACGCCAGCATCTGTTGTCACCTGAATTTTTGATCTTAGCCATTCCTACTGGTGTGAGGTGGAATCTCAGGGTTGTTATGATCTGCATTTCCCTGATGATTAAGGATGGTCTTCCTTCTTCTTAAGTTTCATGTGTTTTGCAAATTGTATCTTGGATATTCTAAGTTTCTGGGCTAATATCCACTTATCATTGAGTACATATTATGTGTGTTCTTTTGGGATTATGTTACCTCACTCAGGATGATATCCACCAGATACATCCATTTGCCCAAGAATTTCATAAATTTATTGTTTTTAATAGCTGAGTAGTACACCATTGTGCAAATGTACCACATTTTCTGTATCCATTGTTTTGTTGAGGGACACCTGGGTTCTTTCCAGCTTCTGACTATTATAAATAAGTCTGCTATGAATATAGTGTAGCATGTGTCCTTATTACAAGTTGGAACATCATCTGGGTATATGTCCAGCATATATTAGGAGCATTCTTTGGGGTAGTGAACCATGCCACCACACAGAAGAACCGATAAGGTAGTTGGAAAGTTCAGAACCCCAGTAAATCTCAGAATTGACAGTGGCAAGACTTCAGACTAGCTTCTGGTCAGATCCCTGGACTGGAACACATGACCACAACACCCCGCTAAGAAGAACATTGTCAACTGGTCATGTATCATAGACATTAGAGTTCTCCATGCTAATGATGGGTCTATAGAGGCCCTGAGTGTTTAGCCAATGAGCCTTTCTTCCTGTACATCCCTTTTTGCAAAAGGTATTTAATCTCTAGTTCACCCTGAATAAGTCATATGCATCCTTATTGGCCATTAATAAAGCAGTTTGAATAAACAAAGACTATTTTCTTCATCAAAGACTACTGTTGGAGGTGGTCTTTTTCATACAAAGCCACACCTAAGACTCCTGAAGAAGACCCCTACTCACTTCAGGCACTTACCCAGAGCTAAGCCAGATCTGTTGCATACCCCATCCCCTAGTACCCCATACTGTGGGGCTCATAGAAGGTACATGTCCCATGTGTCCAACTCCTTGAGTGTCCCAGCAGGGTCTGTGTGCNTACTGTTGGAGGTGGTCTTTTTCATACAAAGCCACACCTAAGACTCCTGAAGAAGACCCCTACTCACTTCAGGCACTTACCCAGAGCTAAGCCAGATCTGTTGCATACCCCATCCCCTAGTACCCCATACTGTGGGGCTCATAGAAGGTACATGTCCCATGTGTCCAACTCCTTGAGTGTCCCAGCAGGGTCTGTGTGCACAGGAGGATGGGAGCACCAATTCTCAACTCCTTGAGGTTCTCAGAGGTGTCTGCATACCCAGGAGTTTGAGAACCACAGACTGTCTGAACCCTTTCTGTTTCTCACTAAAGAAACACAGGCTGGAACCCCTCTCTTAGACTGACTTTTGCCTCCCCTGAGCTGCATATTGGCAGTGTTCCTTTTTTTTCTCATTTTTTATTAGATATTTTCTTAATTTATATTTCAAATGCTATCCTGAAAGTTTCCCCCCTCCCCTGCCCTGTTCCCCTGCCCACCCACTCCCACTTCTTGGCCCTGGCGTTCCCCTGTATTGGGGTATATAAAGATTGCAATACCAAGGGGCCTCAACACATCAGTGGTGATGTGGAAACTCAGAACCACACATTTTTTTATTGTACACTTATCCTGGGGACTTGTCTTTTTTAGCATTCATGTCTTAACTTGTCAACCCGGATGATAGTTACTCACATACATTTCTATCTGACAAATAGGATGCCAGTCCCAAGAGAGAACTTAAACTTTCCTTAACCCTTGCTCAAAATGGAGGTCTTATTCCAAATAGTTCTTATATTGATGCAGGTGCTTCTCTTATGTTTGGTCTATCCCAGGGACTGCTTATAATAGCAAGCAGCATAAGAGCTTATACACAGGTACAGGAAGTGCTGTTGGATGATTGGTTCTGGTCCAAGATTATTGTGGGTAACTATAGAAAGCAGTTCTATAGTCTTCTATCATGATTGGTTTCCAAGGACACAGAACACAAAAACGTATGGAATGAACTTTAGGATGAGTAAGTTTCTTAGTAACAGTAGAGATAACACATGAGAAAGTTTCCTTGTAATAAGAGTAACATCACAAAATGGCAGGCCCATCAGTTACCAGTTACCTAGATTAACGTCCCATCTAAGCCTTAATATTTTACCTAAGTCTTAACACATTCCATGTATTATATATGTACATATGTGTAGAGTTCTATGTATTAGATGTAATTTTAGGTAAATAGTTATAATAATGTTTATCTTTGTCTCTAGACAGAGAACTTATGGAACTTCTCTCTATATTAAGAGAATTTATTCTAGTGACTAAGAGTCTATAGTCCAAATAACCCAGAAATGAGCAGCTGTGAACGGGAAGTCAAAAAAAAAAAAAATCGAGTAGTTGCTCAGTGCCACAAGGCCAGTTGTTCCAGCTGGTCCTTATAAGCTGGAATCCTTCAGAAGTAGGTTCCAATATTATCCTCTGTGGATCTGGATTGGTAGAAAGATGTTCAAATTTATCTTTGTTATGGAATATCTTGGTTTCTCCATCTATGATGACTGACAGTTTTGCTGAGTATAGTAGCCTGGGCTAGTATTTATGTCCTTTTGGGGTCTGGATGTCATCTGTCCAGGGTTTTCTGACTTTTAGAGTTTCTGTTGAGAAGTTTGATATAATTCTTGTAGGTCTGCATTTCTATGTTACTTGGCCTTTTTCTCTTACTGCTTTTAATATTCTTTCTTTGTTCTGTGCATTTAGTGTTTTGATTATTATGTGACTGGCTGATTTTCTTTTCTGGTCCAATCTATTTGGTATCTAGTTTTCTTCTATGTTTATGGTAATTTCATCTTTTCTTTACATTAAGAAAGATTTCTTCTAAGATGTTTTCTGGCCCTTTGAACTAGGAATCTTTGCTCTCTTCAATTCCTATTATTCTTAGCTTTGGTGTTTTCATTGTGTTGCAGATTTCCTGGATGTTTCAGGTTAGGAGCTTTTAACACTTTGTATTTTTTTTTTTTTTTGACTGTTGTGTCAATATCGTCTATGGTATTTTTACATCTGAGATTCTCTCTTCTATCTCTTCTATTCTGTGGTTGATGCTTGGATCTGTATCTCATCTCTGTACTAGCTTTTCTATCACTAAAGTTGCCTCCATATTTGAGTTCTTTATTATTTCTGTTTCCAATTTTAGGTCTTGGACCACTTTTGTTCAATTCCTTCACCTGTTTGATTGTGTTTTCCTGTATTTGTTAACAAGTTTCTTTGTTTCCTCTTTAAGGTCTTCTACCTGTTTGCCTATGTTTTCCTGTATTTCCTTAAATGAGTTATTTTTTTTCCTCTTTAAAGGCCTCTGTTGTCCTCACAAGATGGGCTTTTGGGTCAAAATCTTTCTTTTCTGGGTTTTTAGGTTATCCAGAGCTTGCTGTGGTAGGAGATCTGAGTTCTGATGCCCAATTAAATTGGCTTCTTTTGTTTATGTTCTTGTGCTGGCCTCTTGGCATATCATTATCTCTGGTGTTAACTGACCTGGGTGTGTCTGCCTCCTAAGTCTGCCTCCTTGGTGCTAGGTAGAGCTCTATGACATGGGTTAGAGAAGGCCTTCTGGGAGGCAGGCTGTGCTGCTTCTGGTTAGGAGACACCTCCTATGTTCCAGGTTATAACAGGCCTCCTGTGTTCCTTGGTTAGGGCAATGCTCCCATGACATGGTTATGACAGGTGTCCTTAGAGACAGGCAGGCTGTGTCCCTGGTTGTGCTAGACCACCTGGGAACCCAGCATGTTGTGGGATGTGGGAGAGGAGAAGGTATACTGATCTGCTCTGACAGAGGTAGACACCTATATTTCTGGTTATGGCAGATCTCCTGAGAGGCCTGCACACTGTGGGATGGGAATAGGGACAAGCACACTTATGTACCCTGGTGGATGTGTAGACTGGAAGGGAGATGGGGTTTGTGCAGATAGGAGGGGTCACATATCTGCTGGGCTTCATGAGAGGTCTGAACTGGAGTGGTTATTTGGGCAAGGTTCTCACCTATGTCCCTGGTTATGGCAAATCTTCTAGAATATTTGCAAAGTATGAGGTGGGGAGAGGGACAGAGTTGCTTATCTGGCCCAGTGGAGGTATAGACTATAAGGGGAAGAATATTTTGAGACATTTCAGGAATCATTTTACTTTTTCTTTTGATAGTTATCTGCCAGGCCCCAAGCTCATTTTTTTGAATGGGATCTTCTTTGTTAAACTTTGCTTTCCTGCTTGTTTGTTTGCAACAGGGTTTTGGTTTGTTTATTTGTTTTGCTCTTTTATATTCTGGACCTTGATGCATTATCAGATGTATGGCTGGCAAGGAATGTTCTGTGGGCTCCCTCATAACTCAAATGATTGTTTCTGTAGCTGAGTAGACACTTTGTAGTTTTATGATATCAACCATCAATTTCTGGCCTCAATTCTGGGGCAAATAGAGTTCTATTCAGGAAATTCCTTCCTAAACCTCTAACATGTAGGGTACTGCCTGCTTTCTTCAAGTAGTTTCAGCATTTCACATTAAAATCTTTGAACCATTTGTGGCAAGTTATTTGGAAAAGTTTATAGAGTTTCACCAAATTTCATCTTTTTTTCTACATGTGAAAATGAAGATTTCCTAACACCACATTTAAAATGTAAATTTTTCCTCCATTCAACTTCAATATATATTTTATTTTATTTTCAGAGAAGATTCAATAACCTTCCATCTGGCCCTCCTTGCTATGTGACTTATTTTGCTCTGTGCAGTATAGAGTGGTTATTCTGTATGTGACTGCTAATATTGACTTATAAGTGAGTACATGCCAAGCATTTCCTATTGGGTCTGGGTTACCTCACTCAGGATGATATACCAATACCATACAGTTTATAATATTATTGCTCTGTAGTAAAGCTTTAGGTTCAGAAGTGTGAGAGAAGGCATGGTGTAGGGAGCAGGTAAGTGTGGGAGTATTGTCAGGTATAGGGAGAGCAGGGAAGAGAATAGAAATTGGCAGTAGGAGGGTGCATTTCTAGGATGTGCCAAAGACCTGGGACAGGGTTGGGGAGGCAGCGGGTGTCTAGGTGGACCACTCTAGCTAAGACTCCTAGCAGTGGTGGGTATGAATCCTGAAGAGGCTACTTTCTATAATCAAGCAGAACTCCCAGGGAAGGGATAAGGACAGTAATCTACCCACAATTCTTTGACCCAAAATGCATCCTGCTTACAAGATATACAGGAGCAAATACAGATTAAAGAAAGATGAAATGGCAAGCAATGACTGATCCAAATTTATACTCATCCCATGGGCAAAAACTAGTCCCTGTCATTGTTAATGATACTCAATATTCTTATAGTCAGGAACCTACCAAATGTGTCCTCTAATCCCTCACATTATCAATGATACTGCTGTGCTTTCAGCCAGGAGCCTAGCATAAGTGTCTACTTAGAGGCTATACCTAACAGTTAATTGAAACAGATTCAGAGACCCACAGCTGAACATGAGTTGGAGGTTGGGGAGTATTGTGGAAGAATTGAGGGATGGACTGAGGAACCAAAATAGGACAGGGACTCAACAGGAAGACTAACAGAATTAGCTAACCTGGACATTTGGGGCATCCCAGAGACAGAACCATGAACCAAAAAGGGAACCTAGCTTCCTCCCCCAGCTATGTAGCAGATGTGCAGCTTGGTCTTCATGAGGTTCCTAGAACACTGGAGCTGGGGCTTCCATGAATCTGTTGCCTGCCAATGGATTCTCTTCTCCTAACAGGGCCAACTTTTCTAGCCCCAGTGGGAGTTGATGGGCTTAATCTTACAGTGACTTGAAGTGGTGGTAGTACTGGTGGGGGCTCTCCCTTTTCTCAGAGGAGAATGGGATGAGGTAATGGGGGATGATCTCCTAGAAGGAAAGGGGTGTTGATATTGGGGTATAAAATGAATATATAAAAAATTTGAAAAAAAGCTTTTTCTAGAGTATGTTGTTGAAAAACTTTTCAGAAGTTAAATTGATATAGTTAAATGTATGTCATATCATATGTGGTTGTTCAAATTTTCTGCATTTCTCTGCAAATGTGTTCTAAGTTATTTCTATTTCTGAAACGCTTTAACATATCTTGGGATTTGGAAGGGCATTTCCTCCTGCATTGTTGTGTTACTCAGAATTGTTTTTGTTTCCTGGGTACATTTATGGTTACATTTGAATACTTCCCTCTAGTTCTATGAAGAATGATATGGGAATTTTGACTGATATTGCACTGAATCTGTAAATGGTTTTTATAGAATGGCCATTTTCACAATATTTATTCTACCATTTTATAAACATGATCTATCATTTAATTTTATAATGCCTATCACTTTCTTTCAAGATCAAAAGGTTTTATAGTAGAGATTTTTACCTCCTCGGTTTGGTTTCTTCCTGGATATTTTATTTTTATTAAAGCTATTGTGAATGAGAATATGCCCATGATATATTTTCTGTGATACTGTTGCTCATAACATTTATTTATTTTAAAAGTTAATTTTTTTATTCCTATACTGCTGATCATTCTTTATATTTCTTGAAATTATTTGTAGGAATTTTGGGAGTGTCATATTTGTTCTCTCACATCATCTACAAATAAGAATAGCTTGGCTTCTTTTATTCCTTGTTGTAATTCCTTAATTCCCTACTCTTGCTTGTTATTGTTCCAGCTAGTCATTTGTGTACAATATTGAAAACATGAAGGTGATAGTGGAAAGCTTTACTTAATTATCATTTAAGAGAAACTACTTTAGATAATTGTCTGTTTAGGATATGTTGATGTGCGTTTCTTACATATCAATTTGACTATGTTGAAGTATGTTCCCTCCAATCCTACTCAGGCTAGGATTTTGACATAAAGTTGTGCTATATTTTCACAAAGGTTTTTCTTTCTTTCTTTTCTGTATTAATTGAGATGAACATGTGATTTTTTGTATATAAGTACATTTATGTGAGTTATTACATTTACTATTTTATAAACGTTGAAATATCCCTAGAATACAGCCATCTTGGACATGGCAGGTAGTTTCCTTGATACATGACTGCATTCTGTATTCAATTTCCTATTGAGAGTTTTCTAATCTATGGTCATCATGGATAGTTTATTATACTGTACTACACTATAGCTCTATTTTTATTACTGAATATTTACCTGGTTTTGGTATTGAAATAATATTAACTATATGGGAAATTGGACTTGAGACTTCTGTTTCTAATTTTTAAAAATAATATTTTAAAGGATTGGCTGAAGGCCTTTGAAAGTATAGTATAATTGTGCTATGAATTCATCTGAGCCTGGAGTGAGTTGTTATAGACAAACACACACACACACACACACACACACACACACACACACACACTCATGGAGAAACACACACACAATGGAAAGTTTTATTACTGCTTCCAACTTCTCATTGTTATGCTTCTACTTTAGGTTTTGAACTCTCTTGGATTAATTTTTGTGGTTTGGACAGATCTAGAAATTTGTCCATTTTATTGTGATTTTATAATTTAATGGACTACAAATTTTGTTTTGAATTTTGAAAGGAGTTGTTTGAACAGGGTCTCTCTGAATAGCTTTTGCTCTCCTTGAATTCTCTAGGTGGAACAGGCTTAGCTCAATCTCAATACTTTTGCCTCTAGAGTACTAGATTAATAAGAGTTGAAAAGCATCCAGTTTAATTAGTATAGATTTTTAAAGAATTTCCTTATAATGTTCTAAATTACTTTGGTGTTCGTTGGAATTTTCTCTTTTATCTTTTCTAACCCTTTCTTTCTTTTTCTTTTTTTTTCTTTTTCTTTTCTTTTCTTTTTTCTTCTTTTTTGTTTTTGGTCCTGTCTTTTGAATAGTTGGGCTTGTTTATATTATCTTCTCAAAAACAAACAAAACAAAACAACAGCAAAAACAAAACAAAACAAAACAGAAAAACACCTCATATATGAGGCAATTCTGTTTTTGCTTTTTATGGTTGTTTCCTATTTCACTAATTTCTGTTGTGGGAAATGTTAAAAAATGAACTGGCACTTGGCACTGGTGCTGGCAACTCTCTGCCCCAGCGGTCTGGCCAGTCTCTTCTTATCTCATGGAGACTCTCTGGTCCGGAGCTCCAGAATCATCTCCACCGAGCTTGCTAAGTTAGCACTGGTGGGTCATTACCACGTTAACCCCATGCTTCAGATCCCACACTGCCTTTGTGGAACACCTCAGGCAAACACACACTTTGACTCAGTACTTTTCTCTCTTGAACCTGGACAAGCTGCCTCGTGAAGGAAAACACAACACAAACTTAGTTCAGAAATGACGGCAACTCAGTTGATGGGTGCAGTAACTAAAATCCTAATTTTGTAAGCCTTATTAAATCTAAATTCTCTGGCTACAAATCCTGGCAGATCTGCCAATGAAATCAAGACACACTTTTAGGTACATCTCATCCTCATGTTATCCCTGTCCAAAAGGGTCTAACTCTCTCCTGCTTCCTCTCTTCCTCTGTTCAGCCTTGAAGTCCCATCTACTCACCTAGTGATTGCCTCTGTTATTCACAAGAATTCACTTGAATATGTGTGACTCATTCCTCATTTGCAGACCCTCCTAGGAGCGTAGAATTAGCATCAAAATAGAAGCAACTCCAGGGCTATCCACAACAAATTTCAACTCTTATTTTTATCATTTCTTGGTGTTCAGTGGGTTGTGGTTTGTTTTGTTTGCTCTCTCTCTCTCTCTCTCTCTCTCTCTCTCTCTCTTAAAAGTTTCTAGTTATTTACTTGTGTTCTTTATCATATTATTTTGTTTTGAGATAGGAGTTTTCTGCATAATCTTTGCTGTCTTGTAACTTGCTGCATAGACTAGGACCTCTCAGGTATATCAACCAAACATGGCATAACAAGTTCCAGTAAGACTAGACACAAACCCTCATATCAAAGCTTAATGAGATAAACCAGTAGGAGGAAAAGATCCTAATCACAAGCAAAAAAAGTCAGCAACATTGTCCACTTCAACTGTTAGGAGACCCACATGAAGGCCAAACTATACAATAATAGCATATTGCAGAGAACCTAGCTCAGACCAATACTGGGTCTGCTACTGTCACTTTCGTCCCTGTGATCTCCTATAAACCATAATTAGTTGATTCTGTGGGCAATATTTTTGGTGTCCTCAATCCCACTGGCCCTATAGTCCTTCTTCCTCTGTTCTGCAGGCATTTGGTTGAGAGTCTTTATTCCTCTCTGATGATAACTGGGATGGACTCTTACTATTGAGCACAGCAATGTATCATTATGAGTCATTTCATTGACTCTTTTTCAGTAGTGTTTGGGTCTATCCTGGGTCTTTGTGCTGTGGATCCTCTGGTTCCTGGTCATCCATGCAGTATCGTTCATGGTTTCTCTCTCATGGTATGAGCTTCAAGTTGTACTAGCCATTGGTTGTCTCCCCCCATATATTTTGTGCCATTATTACCCTAGCACATTTTGAAGGGAGGGCAAATTGTAGGATACAGGTTTTGGGTTGATATCCCACTCCTACTACTGGGAGCTTTGCCTGGTTGTAGAAAATGGCTGATTCAGGCTCCATGTCTCCATCACTAGGATTCTTCCCTACAGTCATTTTCACAGATTCCAGTGAGTTTCCACTAAATTAAGTTTCTACATCACCATCTGAATGCCCCCCAATTCCAGTCACCTCTCTCAATACAATCCTTCTGTCCCTTGCTCGGAATGCCTGACCCTCATGCTCCCATCCCCGCTCACCACCCCAGTCTGCCTGCAAAATCTATTCTATTTTCCATTCTCAGGGAGATCAATTCATCCCCTTTTGATCCCTTGTTATTTATAATCTCTGGGCCTATGAATTGTAGCATGATTATTCTGTACTTAATAGCTAATGTCCACGTATTAGTGAATAAATACACTGTTTTACTTTTGGGGTCTGGGTTACCTTATTCTGGATGATTTTTTTTATCAAATTCTGTTCATTCATTGTATTTCAATGATTAATTATAATATTATGTAAGTGAACCATATTTTTTTAACCATTCTTTGTTGGTGGGATTTCTAGGTTGTTATCAGTTTCTGTCTATTATTGATAAATCTACTGTGAATGTAGTTGAGCAACTTTGCTTGTGGTAGGATGAGCCACGCTTAGTAAATATGCTCAAGAGGGGTCTTGAGGTAGGCTAGTGGCCAATTAATTTCTGTAGTGGCTGTTAAAGTTTGTCTTCTCACTATCAATGGCAGAGTGTTCCCTTTGTCATCCTCAACAGAATGAGCTTTCACTTGCATTTTAGATTTTAGCTATTCTGACAGGTGTAAAATGGAATGTCAAAGTAGTTTTAAAGATGATGAACTTTTACTTACTGTTAAAGATGTTGAACATTTCTTTTTTCTCAGCCATTAAGAGTCCTCTGTTGAAAATTTTCTGTTTAGATCTGTACACAATTTTTATTTAACAGATTAGTAAGTTGACGTTTAGTTTCTAGAGTATATATATATATATATATATATATATATATATATATATATATATACCTTCTGTCAAATGTGGAGTTGGTAAAATGAAAAACTTTTCTTATCCTGTAGGTTGCTACTTTGTCCAGTGGATGGTGTACTTTGCCTTACAGAAGCTTCTCAGATTCATGAACTCCCATTTACTAATTGTTGACCTTAATAATATGCTATTAGTGGTCTGTTCAGAAAGTATTCTCCTGTGCTCTATGAGCTCAAAAATATCCCCACTTTCTCTTTTAACACGTTCACTGTATCTGGTTTAATGTTTTGAACTTTGATCTACTTTGACTTGAGTTTTGTTCCAGGTTCTTGATAAGGACCTATTTGCATTCTTCTATATGCAGGCTTCCAGTTTGATCAGCACAATTTTTCAAAGATATTGTCTTATTTTCCATTGTGCATTTCAGGTTCATTTGTCAAGAAATTGGTGTCCATTAGTGTGCATTTATGTCTGGGGCTTCAATTAAATTCTTTTAATCCACATGTCTGTTTTTATGCTAATACCATATGGTATTTATTATGATAGCTTGGATGGTCTTTCCTTTACTCCATTACAGGAGCAGAGACTGAAGGAAAGGCCATCCAGAGACCACCCCACCTGGGGATCCAACACATATGCAGCCATCCAACCCAGATGTTATTGTAGATGCTTGCTGTTGGAAGCCTGATATGACTGTCTCCTAAGAGGCTCTGCCAGAGCCTGACAAATACAGAGGAGGAAGCTTGCAACCAACCATTGGACTGACCTCGGGGGTTTCCTATGGAGGAGTTGGAGAAAGGTCTGAAGGAACTGAGGGGTTTGTGTCCCCATGGAGGGAGCAACAGTGTCAACAGGCCAGATCCTCTGAAATTGCTGGAGACTGGACACCAACCAAATAGTACACATGGAGGGACCCATGGTCCTGGCCACATATGTGGCAGAGGATGGTCTTTTTGGACATTAGTGAGAGGAGAGACTCTCAGGCCTGAGGGTGTTCAATGCCCCAATGTAGGGGAATGCCACGGTGAAAGGATAGGAGTGGGTGGGTGGGGGAATACCTTCATAGAGGCAGGGGGACAGGGCATGGCATAGGGGGTTCCTGAAGGGGCGACCTGGAAAGGGGAAAACATTTGAAATGTAAATAAAGAAAATACCCAAGTGGGGGTGGGAAGACAGCTTGGTAGTACACCTTGAAGTCAAGGATAATAACTTTCCATTTTGTTATTGTTCAGAATTGTTTTAGTTATCTTATTTTTTGTTTGTTTTTCTCTATAAAGTTGAGTATTTTCTTTCAAGGTCTATAAAGAATTGTTTTGGAAATTTAATGATATTGTGATGAGTCCGTAGATAGTTTTTAATAAGATCTCCATTTTTATTGTGTTAATTTTACCAATCCATAAGCATAGGAGATCTTTATGTCTTTTGATACCGCCTTCAATTTCTTTTTTAAAAGAATTTTTGTCACACAAGTCTTTAGCTTGCTTGTTTAATGTTACTCTAAGATATTTTATATTATGTGTGCCTACTATGAAGGGTGTTGTTTCCCTGATTTCTTTCTCAGCCCATTTATCATTTCTACATAGGAAAGTTACGGATTTTTATTTTTATTTTTTGAGTTAATCTTGTACCTTGCCATATCATTAAAGATGTTTATAAGGTGCAGGCTTTCCCTGGTAGAATTTTTGGGGTTGCTTGTATATATTATCATATCATCTACAAATAATACTAATTTGATATCTTTCTTTTTAATTTGTATCCATTGATATCCTTCACTTTTTAAAAATTATTTTTGTTTTAGCTATGACTTCAAGTACTATATTGAACAGATATATTTGTAATTGTTTCTATTTCTGTGAAGGGTCTTATAAAAGACAACATTTAATTGATACTAGCTTATATGTTTAGAGATTCAGTCCACTATCATAATGGCAAGAAGGATTGCAGTGTCCAGGCCAGTAGGGTACTGGAGGAGCTAAGAGTTCTATATCTTTATCCAAAGGCAGACATGAGAAAACTGTGTTCCATATGGCTAGGAGGAAGGTCTCAAAGCCCACCCGGACAGTAACACATTTCCCTAAACAAAACCACACCTCCTAAGAGCACCACTCTCTTAGTTCTAAGCATATTCAAACCACCACAATAAAAATAGAAAAAGTGGACAGCTTTGTCCTGTTCTTGATTTTTGTAGAATTGTTTTGAGCTTCTCTTCATTTAATTTGATGTTGGTCATCAGCTTGTTTTAAAATGCCTGTAACATGATTATGTATGTCCCTGACTTATCCAAGACTTTTAACATGAAGGAGTATATATCATCAGAATATAATGATATAATCAGATGTTTTGATTTTTTTCTTTCAGTTTGTTTATATGATGGATTATACTGATATATTTTTTTTTATGTTGAATCATCCCTGAATCTCTGGGATGAAGCCTACTTGATTAAGGTGGATGATGTTTTTGATATGTTCTTGGATATGGATTGAGAGTATTTTATTGACTATTTTGCATCAGTGTTCATAAAGAAAATTGGTCTGAATTTTTGGTTGAATATTTGGATATTAAGATAATTGTGGCCTCTTAAAATGAATTTTTCACTGTTTGCTATGTTCCTATTGTATGGGATAATTTAAGGTGTACCAGTATTAGATCTTATTTAATGGTCTTGAAGAATTCTGAGCCAAGACCATCTGACCCTAGATTGATTGTGTTGACAGTCTTTTAATGACTACTTGTATAATTTAGGAGTTATGGATCTATTTATATCGTTCATCTTATCTTAATTTAATTGTGGTAATTGGTATATATTGAGAAAATTATCCATTACTTTAAGATTTTCAAGGTTTTTAGAGTATAAGTTTTTAAAGTGTGTCTTAGTAATTTTTAAAAACTTCAGTATCAATTTTATGTCTCCCTTTTTGTTTCTGGTTTGGTTAATTCTTTCTGTCTTTTCATTCGTTTGCATAAAGGATTGTCTACCATTTTTATTTTCTCAAAAAATCGACTCTTTTTTTCCATTCAGTATCTGTATCATCGTTTCCATTTCTATTTTCATTGATTCAGCTCTTAGTTTGATTATTTCTTACCATTTCCTCCTCTTGTATGTGGTTGCTTCTTTTTGTTCTAGAGCTTTTTATACTTGCTAGTATGATATTTTCCTTTTTATTTTAATGTAGGCCGTTAGTGCTAAGAATATTTCTCTTATCACATCTTTCATTGTGCTTCATAAGTGTCATTATGTTATGTATTCATTTTCATTGAATCCTAGTGTTCTGTAATTTCTTTCTTTATTCTCTCTTGAGTCAATTTTTATTCAGTAGGAACTTGTTCAGTTTCTATGAGTTTGTAGGCATTTTGTTGCTTTAGTTATTATTGAAATCCACCTTAAATGTATAGTTGTCTAATAGGATGCATTGGTTTATTTCAATTATTTTCAATCTGTTGAGAATTGATTTGTAGCCTAGCATATTATCAATGTGGGAGGTGCTGAGTAGAAGGTATATTCTACTGTGTTTGGGTAAAATGTTATGCAAATATCTGTTATTTCCATTTGTATTATAATGTCTGTTAGCCCCAGTATTTTTCTGTCTGCATTTTGTATGTATAACTTGTTCATTTGTGAGATCTGGGTATTGAAGTCTCCCACTATCAGTGTTTAAGTGTCAACATGTGACTTAAGCTTTAGTAATATTTCTTTTACATGCACAGTTGTCCTTGAGTCCTGGTAATTTATATTAGGATTTGAAAAAATATCTTAGTGGATTTTTCCTTTGGTGGCTATGAAGTATCTTTTGCTGTCTCTTTTGATGAATTTTGTTCTGAAGTTTCTTTTGTTAGATATTAGAATGGCTATACCAGCTTGCTTTTTAGGTCTATTTGCTTAGAAAAATCTTTTTTTCCAACCCATTTCTATGAGGTAATATCTATATTTTATGTTGAGATGTGTTCCTTGTATGTAGCAAAATGATGGGTCCTGATTTATAATCCATTTTGTTAGTCTGTATCTTTGGTATTGAGTCCATTTATATCAAGAGATGTTTAGAATGAGAGTAATGGTAAATGATTGCTAATTCTTGTTATTTTTTTAGTGCTGATGGTGGTGGTAGTGTGTGTACACAGGTATGTATGTGTTTGTGTGTATATGTGTGTGTTTCCCTCCTTTTGGTACTGATAGTGCAAGATTATTTATTCCCTGAATTTTCATGTGTATAGGTGTCTTTCTTTTCTTTCTAGTACATTCTGGAGGCCTTGATTGAGGACAGATATTATATATATTTGAAATTATTATGGAATATCTTGTTTTCTCCAACTAAGGTGATTGAAAGATTTGCTGGGTATTGTTATCTAGGCTGGCATCTGTGATCTAGTAGATTCTGAAGGATATCTGCCCAGGCCTTTCTGGCTTTTCCAGTCTCTGCTGAGAACTCAGGTACAATCCTAAGAGGTCTGCCTTTATATCTTGCTTAGTCTTTTCCCCTTGCAGTTCTTAATTCTTTTTATCTTTCTTTATGCTTAATGTTTTGATTATTATGTGGTAAGTGAACTTTCTTTTCCTAGTCCAATCTATTTAGTGTGCTGTAAGCTTCTTGTACCTTTATAGGCATGCCCTTCTTTAAGTTAGGAAAATTTTCTTCTGTGATTTTTTTAAAAAAAATATTTTCTGGGGCTTTGAGATGGAAATTTCCTTCTTTTATTGGTATTTTTCTTAGCCTTTGTATTTTCATAGTGTCCCAGATTTCCTAAATGTTTTATGTCACAAAAGTTTTAGATTTGATATTTTCTTTAAACAATGAATCTATTTCATCTATTGTATTTTTAAGACCTGAGATTCTCTCTCCCATCTCTTATATTCAGAGGCCTTAGTGGCAATATTTTGCCTTGGCTGTTATTGATTATATTCTTACACTGATGTATAGGCATCTGGGTTTAGAGTAATTATTGGTCTAGGTGCCAATGTTTGATTTTGTCTTTGTTGGGTGGTTATTTTTATTCTTTTTCATTTTTTTCCTCTTTTCTTATGTCTTGAGTGGTCTGTGACTGAGTAGAGGGTTTCCAGTGGTATTAGTAGACAAGCCTGTGATGCCTAGGGTGGCGGCTGGTTTAACCTGGGATCTTATGGCCAAGTTGTGGGTTGGGATATGGTGATGGAGAGTAGGCTGGGCAGTACTGTTTGGGAACAGTAGACAGGTGGGTTATCAACCTGGAATTCTGGTGGCCAGTCTGTCCATTGTTTAATCAGGGGCCCTCTGCTAGAGCTAGGGCATAAGATGTCATTACAATGAGAGCAGGGTCAATTGGAGATAGGGAGGGTGAGTGCTAAGAGTTTGGGTAGAGTTTGTATGGGCAGAGATGGAGCTAACATGGAAGCTATACAGGATGGCATAGCCTCTTGCCAAATAGGATCCACTGCTGGAGTTTGAGGCCAGGATATGGTAACAAGGAGGAGAGGTCCATTTGGTGGTGAGGTGGCCCAACATTTAGAGAATAGGAACAGTTCATAGGATGCCAAGAGTTTATTGAATGAAAGCAAAGCACTGGAGTCAAGGTTCATCAAGGAAAACTATTTTCCCAGCCACTTTCTCACTGTTTAAAAATGTATTTGGATAAGATTGACGTATCCAGCATGATTGTTCAAATTTTAAACTTTTTACTTTTAGGTAGACTGGAAAGGAGATATGATATATATCATTTAAGTGTAATAAATCTCCTTCCATAGAAATGTTCCTAATGATACTTTGTTTTGCTCTCATTCAACAGTTTCTTTTAAAAGTAACTTTTATACCCTCAGACAATTTATAAGAATATATATATATATATATATATATATATATATATATATATATATAAAATACATGGGTTGGGCTGAGCCCTGACGTTGCTTTCTTTGTTCTAACTATTCCTAAGCCTAGGCCTGGAAGATTCTAGCCTCTGTACAATATAATCTTCCAAGATAACTAACTCAACCTGGCTTTTCTCATCTTGTCACTAAATTTCTCTCATCGATCTTAAACTAAATCTGGCAATTTGTTTTAATACACTGGATCTTTCTTATACTCTGCCTTCAACTGCCTATGTTGACCTGCACTGAACTACATTAATACATGAACAAACTCACCTCCACTGCACTTAATGAAATGACTCCAAATTCTCTCTCTCTCTCTCTCTCTCTCTCTCTCTCTCTCTCTCTCTCTCTCTCTCTCTCCACTCCTAAATAGCTTCTCTTCCATTAGCTCTTTTCATGAGAATGTCATGGATACTATCTCTAACTTACACTGTCAAATCTTTCTGTGATTCATCACTTTGTCTGCTCATCAATTAGACATCACTTTCAAACAAAGTTTATTCGTTCTATAAACTAATTTTATCTAAAAGGTGTGTACTAAGTGTAGGTTGGCACTCCAACCAGAAGTATTAAATTTATGTGTCATGTCTGTATTTCAGCTGGATCACACAGATCTAAATATATAAATGTGATCCCTTACCTGAGCAGCCAGGATGCTGGAATAAAATTTCTTCTCAGTCCCTCAAAGCCAAAAGAATCACAAACAAATGAAGTATTAAGCAAAAATAATTCCATTCTCTCATTCTAAAATATATCTTAATTTATAATATTCAATTTGTGCTATTTTATGACAACTTTGCTTAAGCTACAGTCATTTTAGAAGAATGAAAATCAATTTACAATATAAGCCCTGCAGGTTGGCCTCTGAGTAAGCCTGTGGCACATTTTCTTGATTAATTATGGATGTGGAGGGCCCAGGTCACTGTTTGTGTTGCCACTCTTGTGCTGGTGTTTCTGGCTGTTCTAAGGAGGGGGCAGATATAAATTTGAGAAGCAAATCATTAAGCAGCAATCTTTCATGGCCTTTACTTGACTTTATGCCCTGACATACCTCAGTGACGAACTTTTATCTAGAGTATAAACTGGAATAAACCTTTTTGTCACCAAGTCTACTTTGGTCATATCATTTTATCACAGCAATAGATACCCTAGCTCAGAAAGTGAGATACATCCATGCTGTTGTAATTAGTTATTTAGTCCCTTATGTATTGCTCTTGTATTAAATTCTGAAGTCATTTTTCATCTTTAACAAGAATATGTACAAAGCATGATGTCATTTTGCTTTTGAAGAAATTATCTCTGATACCAAGATTTCAGTTATTTTTCACATGTGCTTTGTTTGCTTTTGGTTATGGTGTAGGGGTGGTAGTAGTAGTCGTTAGACACTTTTTTCTTTTGATTGGATATTTTCTTTTTTAATATTTCAATTATTTCTCCCTTTCAAGGTCTCCTGTTCCCCTGCCTCTATGAGGGTGTTCCCAGACCCATCCACTCCCATCCTCCTGCCCTGGCATTCCCTTACATTGGGGCATTGAACACCCTCAGACCCGAGGGGCCTCTCCTCCCACTGATGTCCAACAAGGCCATTCTCTTCTACATATGTGGCCAGCACCATGGGTCCCTCCATGTGTACTATTTGGTTGGTGATCCAGTCCCCTGGAGCTCCAGGGGAATCTGGCCTGTTGACACTGTTGCTCCCTCCATGGGGATACAAATCCCTTCAGCTCCTTCAGTCCCTTCTCCAACTCCTCCATCGGGGATCCCTGAGCTCAGCCAATGGTTGGCTGCAAGCTTCCTCTGTATTTTTCAGGCTCTGGTAGAGCCTCTCAGGAGACAGTCATATCAAGCTTCCAACAGCAAGCATCCACAATAACATCTGGGTTTGGTGGCTGTATATGTGATAGATCCCCAGGTGGGACAGTCTCTGGATGGCCTTTCTTTCATTCTCTGTCCCACACATTGTCTCCATATTTCCTTCTGTGAGTATTTTGTTCACCCCTTTAAAAAGCACTGAAGCATCTACATTTTGGTCTTCCTTCTTCTTAGTCTTCATATGGTCTGTGATTTGAATCTTGGGTATTCTGAACTTTTGGCTTAATACCCACTTATCAGTGAGTACTCTCACTCAGGATTGCAAGCTG
Source organism: Mus minutoides (assembly GCA_902729485.2). Lineage (NCBI taxonomy): Eukaryota > Metazoa > Chordata > Mammalia > Rodentia > Muridae > Mus > Mus minutoides. The sequence continues at coordinate 11,241 of LR751228.1, read as the reverse complement.
GACAACCATTCTGGAAATAAGTCTGGCAGTTCCTCAGAAAATCGGACATAGTACTACCTGAGGACCCAGCTATACCACTTCTAGACATACACCAAGAAGATGCTTCAACATGTAATAAGGACACATGCTCCACTATGTTCAGAGCAGCCATATTCATAATAGCCAGAAGCTGGAAAAAACCCGGATATCCCTCAGCAGAGGAATGGATACAGAAAATGTGGTACATTTATACAATGGAATCCTACTCAGCTATTAGAAAATGACTTCATGAAATTCACAAACAAATGGATAAAACTTGAGAATATCATCCTCAGATATTTTTGAGGCAGATTAAGTGTTCTTATCTTGAATAAAATATTAAAAGAGTGAGTGTGAATCTAATCAAGAGGCTTAAAAGACTATGTGGTTAAGGCCTAGGTAATTGATAGCTGGTGTCCTGACATTTTTTACTGTAACCAATTAATATTCCTTAGAAAGAGTATACAACAAAGATAACAATGTTCCTTTGAAAGAGTACTGGTTCAACTAATGTATAAGACCATACAAGACACGGGATCCTTTGGTTAGTGTCGTCTTCAGTCTTACGAAACATACAGTACTATTCGAACCTGTAATGGTTGGTTGGTAGTCATGAAGGATGTGTACACATACTTGAAAAATATGGCATTTGGTTTTATAAGCTTTCCATCTGATGGACTCCAACATGAGAGAGACTCCTGTACCAATATAAGAAACTATTTGAAATAATACTTTCATTTTGAGTAGGGGTAGAATAAAGTTTAAGTTCCTAAGACATCCCCAATAACTGACATCCTACTTGGCCGAAAGAGATGTGTACATGAGTAATTGACATCCTGGTTGGCAAGTTAAGACCTGAATGTTAGACAAGGTAAATCCTCTGCCACATTTGAATACCACAATCAGTGCCCAATGGGGAAAGGAAAATTGTACAAACAAACAACTCCCACAACAAGAACAATAACAACAACAAAAACAACAAAACCTTCCTCTTCCTAAATCCTGATTGTGAAATAACTTGCACAGATGTTTGTAGATCTCAGGCTTTTAAAGCCCTATAACATCCAAACTCAAAGTCACAGTGAGCTACCTAGACTGTCCTGTGGCCCTGATTTAACATTCTTGCGTTGTGGTGTTCAATAAGACATTTGTATTTGTCTGAGATTGGTGTTTCAGTGGTTTGTAAGGGGATTCGGAGACCTCAACATGTGTGATATTTCCTTTGCCACTAATTTCTCATTCAACTCAGTTTAAGGACATATTCTACATTCCAATTGAAATTGACCTATGTAATTGTGATTCAGTGATGAAAGTCTTGTGTACCTTCAAGTGTATATTAATTAGCAGTATATACTAGATCTGGGCTTCTTAAACATTTCCAACTATAATCCTATTCATTGTGAGAAATTTTTATGTGTTACTGGATGTATAGGTATATAAAAGGGTATATATCTCAAACACTTTTTAATATTAAAACATAGAGACATTAATTTAAATGATTCTTTGAAACACATATACTTTTACAATTTATTAATGACAAACCAATTTTGTATACTGGAATAGATGTGTTTTTATTTTTATAGCAATGATTAAATCTTTGTGGAATATTTAATTCTGCGAAAGGTAAAACATATTTAATGTTGTTCAGAATTCAGCAATATTTTGATTTTATGATCATCAGTTTGGAGAATGCTGCTTTGTATATGTACATATTATAAAGTGTCAGAAGTATGTTTAGGGTCATTTCAGAAATTACTGGAAACTCTGTACCAAAAGTAAAATTTATTTAACAATTTTTAAAATGAAACTCAATTTAGAACCTTTAAAAAGCAATTTAAAAAAAATCAAACATTCTGACATTACAATCCAAATATAAACTAATTTGATACATGGTGAAGAGTTAAATATCTTGTTTTTCACAAGTAAACCATTATGTGTTTTTTTTAGGGTAGAAAACCTTGTATGTGCAATATAAACACAGCAGTTCATGGCACATCAGAGTCCAATCTGAGCCGAGGTATTTCAGGCCATGTTCTCTGACGAAGTGTGGCATGACAGCATGCATAGTGTGAAGTGCACATGTTCCTTGGGCAGGACCAGTTCTGCAGTGAATTTGTGTTATGCAACATGGGCAAGCAAGCCAGAAATACCTAGGGTTGGTTAAATGTTAGCATTTGAGTCAAATTTTGTCATTGCATGGTCACTAATCTTATACTATAGCAAATTTCTATGATACTCAAATTGAGTTGTTGACTCTGCATGGATTCCAAAAGCACAGTTTAGAACTGGATAGTAGCCTATGCTGATTTAGGATCAGATTTCCTTTTTTAAAAAATGAAAAATTTACAGAATATATCATAGTAGTTTACTTTGTATTAAATTTGTTTTAAGTACCCACTGATTTGACCTGGATTTCCAGGATGCTATGGGCTAGGATCTTCTTGCATTTTGCATCTTCTTTGATTGTTGTGTCAATGTTTTCTATGGTATCTTCTGTACCTGAGATTCTCTCTTCTATCTCTTGTATTCTGTTGGTGATGCTTGCATCTATGGCTCCTGACTTCTTTCCTAGGTTTTCTATCTCCAGAGTTGTCTCTCTTTGTAATTTTTTGTTGTTGTTTCTACTTCGATTTTTTTTATATCCTGGATGGTTTTGTTTAATTCCTTCACCTGTTTGGATGTCTTTTCCTGCAATTCTTTAAGGGAGTTTTGTGTTTCCTCTTTAAGGGTTCTTACCTGTTTATCTCTGTTCTCCTATATTTCTTTAAGGGAGTTATTTTTGTCCTTTTAAAGTCCTCTATTATCATCATGAGAAGTGACTTTAGATCCATGTCTTGCTTTTCTGGTAATGATGGTGTATCCAGGATGTGCTAGGGTGGGAGATTTGGGTTCTGATGATGCCAAATAATCTTGGTTTTTGTTACTTCTGTTCTTACACTTGCCTTCCATCCATCTGATTATCTCAAGCACTCCCTGCCCTCCCTATATCTAGTTGGAGCCTGTCCTTCCTGTAATCCTGGTTGAGTCAGAACTCCTTAGAGTCCAGCTTTCTCTGTGATTCTGAGATTATGCATGTGTGTCAGAGTTCTTGACAGTCAAGTTTCCTTTGAGAACATTAGATCCTGGTGTGATCAAGATCCTTGGATCCCAGGATCCTGGGATCCTAAGATCCTTGGAGTGTTAGAGCACCTGGAATTGGTACTTCCTCTGGGTGCCATGGAGCTATCTGCTGAGTTTGAAACCAAGGTATATCACCACTGACTGACAGGAACCCCAGTCAATGGTTGGGAAGGATTCCTCTGTCCTTGCTCATGCTGGTCCCAGGCACTCCCAGTGGTGTTGGAACAGATGCTGTGTTCTACTCACCAGTGTGATCCTAAAATCCTGGGCATGTTAGGGCACCTGGGGAGTGGAGAGTCCTCTAGGGACCATAGAACTGTCTGCTGAGTTTTTGCCCAAGGTAGCTCAGCTGCATGTTTAGATGGGTTTAGTGCAGAGTTCTTTCAGACCTTCAAAGAAGATGTAATTCCAACTCTCCTCAAACTATTCCACAAAATAGAAACAGAAGGTACTCTACCCAATTCATTCTATGAAGCCACAATTCCTCTGATACCTAAACCACACAAAGATCTAAGAAAGAAAGAGAATTTCCAACCAATTTCTCTCATGAATATAGATGCAAAAATACTCAATAAAATCCTCGCAAACCGAATCCAAGAGCACATCAAAACTATCATCCATTATGACCAAGTAGGCTTTATCCCAGGAATGCAGGGATAGTTTAATATACAGAAATGAATCAACGTAACTCACTATATAAATAAACTCAAAGACAAAAACCACATGATCATCTCCTTAGATGCTGAGAAAGCATTTTAAAAAATCCAAACCCATTCATGATAAAAGTATTGGAAAGATCAGGAATTCAAGGCCCAGACCTAAACATTATAAAAGAAATCTACAGCAAACCAGTAGCCATCATCAAACTAAATGGACAGAAACTCAAAGCAATCCCAAAAATCAGAGACTAGACAAGGCTGCCAACTTTAATCCCTACCTATTCAATATAGTACTTGAAGTTCTAGCCAGAGCAATTCAACAATGAAAGGATGTCAAAGGGATTAAAATGGGAAAGAAAGAAGTCAAAATATCACTAATTGCAGATGATGTAATAGTATATATAAATGAACCTAAAAATTCCACCAGAGAACTCCTAAACCTGATAAACAATTTCAATTCAGTAGCTGGATATAAAATTAACTCAAACAAACCAATGACCTTTCTCTACACAAAGGATAAACGGGCTGAGAAAGAAATTAGGAAAACAACACCCTTCACAATAGTCACAAACAATATAAAATACCTTGGTGTGAATCTAATTAAGGAAGTGAAAGATCTGTATGATAAGAACTTCAAGTCTCTGAAGAAAGAAATTGAAGATCTCAAAATATAGAAATATCTCCCATGCTCATGGATTGGCAGGATGAATATAGTCAAAATGGCTATCTTGCCAAAAGCAATCTACAGATTCAATGCAATCCCCATCAAAATTCCAACTCAATTCTTCACTGGGTTAGAAAGGGAAATTTGCAAATTCATCTGGAACAATAAAAAACCTAGGATAGCAAAAACTATTCTCAACAATAAAAGAACCTCTGGTGGAATCACCAGGCCTGACCTCAAGCTGTAATACAGAGCTCTTGTGATAAAAAAACTACATGGTACTGGTACAGCAACAAACAGGTAGATCAATGGAATAGAATTGAAGACCCAGAAACGAACCCACACACCTATGGTCACTTGACCTTGACAAGGGAGCTAAAACCATCCAGTGGAAAAAAGACAGAATTTTCAACAAATGGTTCTGGCACAACTGTCAGTTTATCATGCAGAAGAATGCAAATTGATCCATTCTTATCTCCTTGTACAAAGCTCAAGTCTAAGTGGATCAAAGACCTCCACATAAAACCAGAGACACTGAAATTTATAGAGGAGAAAGTGGGGAAAACCCTCGAAGATATGGGTACAGGGGAAAATTTCCTAAATAGAACAGCAATAGCTTGTGCTGTATGATCAAAAATTGACAAATGGGACCTTATAAAATTCCAAAGCTTCTGTAAGGCAAAAGACTCTGTCAATAAGCAAAAAGGCCACCAACAGATTGGGAAAGGATTTTTACCAATCCTAAATCTGATAAGGGCCTATTATCCAATATATACAAAGAGCACAAGAAGCAGGACTCCAGAAATTCAAATAACCCCATTAAAAATGGGGTACATATCTAAACAATGAATTGTTAAATGAGGAATACCAAATGGCAGAGAAGCACCTGAAAAAATGTTCAACATCCCTAATCATCAGGGAAATGCAAATCAAAACCACCTTGAGGTTCCACCTCACTCCAGTAAGAATGGCTAAGATCAAAAATTCAGGTGACAACAGATGCTGGCGTGGATGTGCAGAAAGGGGAAGACTCCTCCATTGTTGGTGGGAATGCAAGCTGGTTCAACCACTCTGGAAATCAGTCTGGAGGCTTCTCAGAAAATTGGACATAGTACTACCGGAGGATCCAGCAATACCTCTACTGGGTATATACCCAGAAGATGTTCCAACTGGTAATAAGGACACATGTTCCACTATGTTAATAGCAGCCTTATTCATAATAGCCAGAAGCTGGAAAGAACCCAGATGTTCCTCAAAAGAGGAATAATACAGAAAATATGGTACATTTACACAATGGAGTACTACTCAGCTATTAAAACAATGAATTTATTAAATTCTTGGATGTATCTGGAGGATTATCATCCTTAGTGAGGTAACCCAATCACTAAAGAAGTCACTTGATATGTACTCACTGCTAAATGGATATTAGCCCAGAAACTTAGAATACCAAGATACAATTTGCAAAACACAAGAAAATCAAAAAGAATGAAGACCAAAGTTTGGATACTTCATTCCTTCTTAGAATAGAGAACAAAACATCCATGAAAGGAGTTACAGAGACAAAGATTGGAGCTAAGACAAATGGATGGACCATCCAGAGACTACCCCACCCGGGGATCCATCCCATAACCAGCCACCAAACCCAGACACTATTGCATATGCCAGCAAGATTTTGCAGAAAAGATCTCGGCTGAGGCAATGCCAGTACCTGGCAAATACAGAAGGGGATGCTCATAGTCATCTATAGGATGGAACACAGAGCCCCCAATGGAGGAGCTAGAGAAATTACCCAAGGAGCTGAAGGGGTCTACAACACTTTAGGTGGAACAATAATATGAACTAAACAGTATCCCCAGAGCTCGTGTCTCTAGATGCATATGTAGCAGAAGATAGCCTAGTCGGCCATCATTGGGAAGAGAGGCCCCTTGGTCTTACAAACTTTATATGCCCCAGTACAGGGGAATGCCAGGGCCAAGAAGTGGGAGTGGGCAGGTAGGGTAGCAGGGCTGGGGGAGAGTATAGGGAACTTTCGCGATAGCATTTGAAATGTAAATAAAGAAAATATCTAATAAAAAGCATATATCTCTATCTCTATCTCTATCTCTATCTCTATCTCTATCTCTATCTCTATATCTATATAGCATACACACACACACACACACATATATATATATATATATATATATATATATATATATATATATATATATATTATATA
>LR749979.1:1141675-1197193 GCA_902729485.2 Mus minutoides | reverse complement strand
TGCCATTCATTTCTAGTCCTGATTAAACTCACTGTTCCACAAGTAACAAAGAGAAACAAGTTATAAGATGCAAAACATAGCCCATCACTCCATTGAAGTATGTTGGTTACATGATACTTTCACATGGATAATGATCCACTAAGTCAAAAACATAAGTTAAACTTTGATAAGCAAGAAAACAAGGTTACAGTGTCCACATGAAAATAAATAACATTTCTCATAGTGTATTGCCACCATTTTAGATTAGGGATTTTATAAGCCATCAAATAGCGTTATCAAGTACTATTCTATGAAAATATGAAGAAATCACAAGAAAAGACACTAATGTTATATAATATAAAAACGCACCGAAGAGAAAATAATATACATTATGTTGGCTTTGTAACTGGCATCAAAGGATCAAGTGGGTGATTATGCTTTCAAAAGAGCTACAGACTAACAGAAACTCCATTAGTGGGGAAAGAAGGAAGCCTTGAATGAATTAACAACAAGAAAGAGAAGATGAAGTCCCAAGTGGATGTGTACTGTTTGATATGGGCACAGCCATGGTAAGGATCTCATTGCTTCAGACCCATGGGCATGGCAAAGCCATCCTCTGAGCAAGGCTCAGAGAAGAAGGGTAAAGTCTTCCTCCAGTACAAGTCTGAGTGATTACAAAGGATTGTCCAATGTTTCCAAATACAACTATCCAAATCCTCCTTAGAGATGGCTTCAGTCTGAAACTGCTTCCCATAACAACCTCCTACAGAAACTAGCTAACCCCTCCTCTTGTGTTGTGCATAATAAACATTCTGAGGTTTCAGGTTGCTGTCTGTTTGGTACTACTCCGAGAGTGAACATCCCACCTGATCTAACTTTTCAGTATTTCTGTCTGTTCTTAAGTGTCAGACATGTTGGAAACATCAAACAATGCCAGACAGGAAAAACCTCACTCTGAGTTATTGATTAGAGCATTCTGAGTAACTCCTAAAACTATATAATACCTAGAACTAGAAGTAAGACCTTATCGTTGAAAACATTATGTACTTCAGACAAAGCACTTGGAAGAATCAAGCTAGAACTCATCTGTAATTCTCCTTCATGGGAACAATCTCATATTATCTGAGGTTCTTCTACAAGTTGCCAAGGGAAGAAAACAATTAAAGGTCCTACCCAGCTGTGAATACTTCAAACCACAATGTCCACCATGGCAAGATATCCTCAAGCATGCAATAATGGCACTTATATTTTGGAGGTAACGAACAGCTATCCTTAAGACTTAAGGTCCACTAATAAGTGTGAAATCATACTTAGATGATTACCGATGGCTGGTGGGATCCAACTACTGCCACTGCCCAAGCCAGTATAATCACCAATTGCTTCTAAATAACAATATTTATATCTATAGGTAAGTGTAGCTCCCCCAACAAAGAGGTTTCTTTTTACAGAAGATAGGGACCATCAGAGACATTCACAAAACATCAAAATGGAGAGAACACTGACAGTAGAGTGTCATCCCTAACTGACATATCTACCATCTAAACCCTACTACACTCCAGGTCAGGTGATCATCACAGAAGAAGGGTATAAAAGATTGTAAAAGCTGAAGATTAGAAAGTCCACTACATGATAGAGTTGCTCCCCTGAAATCTTAACAATATGGTGGTCTAAATAAGACCTATACCAGTTGATGTTTCAAGATTGCTAAGAGAGGCTGGAGAGATGGCTCAGTAGTTAAGCAGTCTGTCAACTCTTCCAGAGGACCCAAGTTCAATGCTTAATATCCACATAATATCCGACAACTGCCTGTAATTCCATTCAATTCCAGAGGATCTGACTCTCTCGTATAGACATACATATGGGCAAAACACAAAAGCACATAATTTTTATTTAAAAAAAAAATCAAGACGGATGAGAAAACCTCACAAGCCCCCACTCCTACATGAATAGCTCCAGACAATTAATAGCTGTTAAGAAAGGTAGAATCAGTCATTTCTAAGGGTAAGCTCTCTAATAGATCATACAGTCACAGTGTCCAGCCTTAAATACAGACACATATGAGCAATATTAACTGGATTTAGCAGGTTGTATAAGTGATACAGAAAGAATTCAAAGTGGGAAAGGCAGAAGGAGAAATGATGTAAATACAGTGCTCTTATGAAATTTTCAAAAGTACTTAACAAAGAAAACACAGACAGAAGAAAACAGGAGGTCAGTGCACTCCAGGAGGAACTGTGAATTCGTGTCTAAGGAGCAGACCTATAGAAGAGTACAAATAGGCAGAGGGTGTCAGTATGAAAAACTCAATCGATTTTACCAACCAGTACAACATAAGAAAAAAATAATTTACCTGGCTCCTTTAATATCTCAAAAATATTAAAATTAAAAGAATATAGAAAAATAGAACTCATAGCTTACATTGAAACATATGTCCTTTCTAGCTTTCAATCTTTAAACTTTATAGACAACATACAAAGTTATGGAATTTCTGGGATGTTTTTATTTAGCCTTTTGGCTCTTTTATCTAAAACTTCTTATATACAGCATCAGTAGTTGTAACAGAAATTTCCCCCAATTAATTTAAATATTAGTACAACATGAAGCCTGTGGTTGGAAAGGGAAAAGGAAGGCGGAGCTAAGAGTTTCTGGGACAGAAACAGGGACAGGAAGAGGGAGAAGGAGGAAGAGGACTAAAGAAGATAGATGGAGAAGAGGATGACCCTTATCCACATGTTTTTTTTTATTAGATATTTTCTTTATTTACATTTCACATGTTATACCAAAAGTCTCCTAAACCCTCCCCCATCCCCCACCCTGCTCCCCTACACACCCACTCCCACATATTGGTCCTGGCGTTCACCTGTACTGGGGCATATAAAGTTTGCCTGACCAAAGGGCCTCTCTTCCCAGTGATGGCCAACTAGGCCATCTTCTTCTATATATGCACTTAGAGACATGAGCTCTGGGGTACTAGTTAGTTTATGTTATTCTTCCACCTATAGGGTTGAAGACCCCTTCAGCTCCTTGGGTACTTTCTCTAGGTCCCACCTTGGGAACCCTGTATTCCATCTAATAGCTGACTGTGAGCATCCACTTCTGTGTTTGCCAGGCACTGGTATAGCCTCCCAAGAGAAAGCTATATCAGCGCCCTTTCAGCACTATCTTGCTAGCGCAGTCAATAGTGTCTATGTTTAGTGGCTGATTATGGGGTGGATCCCCGGCTGCAGCAGTCACTGGTTGGTTCATCCTTTTGATTTAGCTCCACACTTGATCTCTGTAACTCCTCCAATGTGTGCTTTGTTCTTAATTCTAGGAAGGGGTGAAGTATCCACATTCTGATCTTCATTCTTCTTGAGTTTCATGTGTTTAGTAAATTGTATCTTGGGTAGTCTAGGTTTCTGGGCTAATATCCACTTATCAGTGAGTACAAGTTATGTGAGTTCTTTTGTGATTGGGTTACCTCACTCAGGATGATACCCTCCAGATCCATCCATTTGCTTAGGAATTTCATATATTCATTGTTTTTAATGGCTGAGTAGTACTCCATTGTGTAAATGTACCAATTTTTTGTATCCAGTCCTCTGTTGAGGGACATCTGGGTTCTTTCCAGCTTCTAGCTATTATGAATAAGGCTGCTATGAACATAGTGGAACATGTGTCCTTATTACCAGATGGAACAACTTCTGGATATATGCCTAGGAGAGGTATTGCAGGATCTTTTGTTAGTACTATGTCCAATTTTCTGAGGAACCGCCATACTGATTTCCAGAGTGGTTGAACAAGCTTGCAGTCCCACCAACAATGGAGGAGTGTTCCCCTTTCTCCACATCCATGCCAGCATCTGCTGTCACCTGAATTTTTTTTTTTTGGTTTTTTTTTCAACTTTTATTAGATATTTTCTTCATTTATATTTCAAGTGTTATCCAGAAAGTTCCCTATACCCTCCCCCCTCCCGGCACTGCTCCCCTACCCATCCTCTCCTACTTCTTGGCCCTGGCGTTCCCCTGTATTGGGGCATATAAAGTATGCATGACCAAGGGGCCTCTCTTCCCACTGATGGCCAACTAGGCCATCCTCTTCTATATATGCAGCTAGAGACATGAGCTCAGGGGGGTACTAGTTAGTTCATGGTTATTCTTCCACCTAGAGGGTTGAAGACCCCTTCAGCTCCTTGGGTACTTTCTCTAGCTCCTTCTTCCTTGGGAACCCTGTGTTCCATCTAATANTTAATGGGGATATTTGATTTTCTGGTGTCCACCTTCTTGAGTTCTTTATATATATTGGATATCAGTCCCCTATCTGATTTAGGATTGGTAAAGATACTTTCCCAATCCGTTGGTGGCCCTTTTGTCCTGTTGACAGTATCTTTTGTCTTACAGAAGCTTTGCAACTTTATGAGGTCCCATTTGTCAATTCTTGATCTTATAGCACAAGCCTTTGCTGTTTTGTTCAGGAATTTTTTCCCTGTACCCATATCTTCGATGGTTTTCCCCACTTTCTCCTCTATAAGTTTCAGTGTCTCTGGTTTTATGTGGAGATCCTTAGACCACTTAGACTTGACCTTAGTACAAGGAGATAAGAATGGATCAATTCCCAGTCTTCTACATGTTAACTGCCAGTTGTGCCAACACCATTTGTTGAAAATGCTGGCTTTTTTTCCCCCACTGGATAGTTTTAGCTCCCTTGTCAAAGATCAGGTGACCATAGGTGTGTGGATTCATTTCTGGGTCTTCGATCCTATTCCATTCATCTACCTGTCTGTTGCTATACCAGTACCATGCAGCTTTTATTACAATTGCTCTGTAGTACAGCTTGAGGTCAGGCATGATGATTCCACCAGAGGTTCTTTTATTGTTGAGAAGAGTTTTTGCTAGTCTAGGTTTTTTTTTATTCCAGATGAACTTGCTAATTGTCTTTTCTAGATCAATGAAGAATTGAGTTGGAATTTTGATGGGGATTACATTGAATCTGTAGATTGCTTTAGGCAAGATAGCCATTTTTACTATATTGATTCTGCCAATCCATGAGCATAGGAGATCTTCCATCTTCTGAGATCTTCCTCAATTTCTTTCTTCAGAGACTTGAAGTTCTTATCATACAAATCTTTCACTTCCTTCCTTAGAGTCACACCAAGATATTTTATACTGTTAGTGACTATTGTGAAGGGTGTTGTTTCCCTGATCTCTTTCTCAGCCCATTTATCCGTTGTATAGAGAAAGGCCATCGATTTGTTTGAATTAATTCTATATCCAGCTACTGCACCTAAGCTGTTTATCAGGTTTAGGAGTTCTCTGGTGGAGTTTTGGGGGTCACTTATATATACTATCATGTCATCTGCAAATAGCAATAATTTGACTTCTTCCTTTCCAATTTGTATCCCCTTGACCTCCTTTTGTTGTCAAATTGCTCTGGCTAGGACTTCAAGTACTATATTGAATAGGTATGGAGAAAGTGGGCAGCCTTGTCTAGTCCCTAATTTTAGTGGGATTGCTTCCAGTTTCTCTCCATTTAGTTTGATGTTGGCCCCTGGTTTGTTGTAGATTGTTTTTATTATGTTTAGAAATGGGCCTTGAATTTCTGATCTTTCCAAGACTTTTATCATGAATGGGTGTTGGATTTTGTCAAATGCTTTCTCAGCATCTAAGGAGATGATCATGTGGTTTTTATCTTTGAGTTTGTTTATATAGTGTATTACGTTGATGGATTTCCGTATATTAAACCATCCCTGCATTCCTGGGATGAAGCCTACTTGGTCATGATGGATTGGTATGTAAAAGCCATGCTTTAAGATATTGAAGACTGTTATTATTTTTTTAATGATTAGATAAGTCAGAGTCATAGCTTACTCAAACACACACACAAAAAAAAATCTTGAGTTTTGAACTTACTGGAGTATTTCTCCTATATTGAAATTAAGAAAAAATAGTATAATATAAAAATAATATTTTAAAATCATATTTCTAGTTAATTCCACAGTGAATCTTTAACCCACCATGTTTCATCTAACTAAATCAAGTTGGGTATGTATATGTATTATAGCAAGAGACAGACTTATAACAGAGAGGTCCCACAATTACAAGACCACCCACCTATAGACGGGATAAATAAAAAATGTGCACATAAAGCAAGCTGACTCATTACTGGTAATATTTTGTAATAACAATTTAAAATGTTTTCTAGATATCCACAACTATGTAGAAGAACCATTTCCTAAGAGTTTTCGTGAAGTAAATGGCATATGTTGTGGATTTATTTTAATTAGTGCTCTTTAAGTCTTAAATATGCTATGAGGTTATGCTACCTCTAGGTCACTAAGAAGATCAGAAATTTTCACTACTTTATTAAATTAAGACTTCAGTGGGCCCCATGTCTGGTCTAGAACAGAACCAACACACTTCTATGAGATGAACTTCTGCTATCAGGACTGTAATTTACATCAACTGTTTGGGTAAGAGACTATGTGAAAGGCAAGTTGTTTGCTCATCTTCTTGTCTTTATTCTTTAAATTAACCAAGGAAACAGGTGTGGAAAACTAGTTTTATAGGTGAAAAAACAAAGGGTATGGAAAAAGGTTAAAGTTCAGTGGTGTGCCAGATCTAAGAGGTGGGGATGTGAGTGACTCGGGTTATGGTTCCCAGAGAAATCCTCACCTCATGGAAGTGATGAGTGTCTGATCCACTAGTACTTAAATTACACTGGAAACATGTAAGGAGAAGATAGATCTTTCAGCTTGTTGCACAGTTAAAAGTTAGTTAAAATTAATTTTAAAAAGTGAGTCTTCCTTTTTAGTTCACCTTCATTCTCATGGCTATATGAAATATGATGTTGGATATAAAGAACACACACCCCTTTCCCATACAAAAAGTAAAACAAAGTAGAACTTATTACTGGTGGTATAGAAGAATTCGAATTTTACTTTGAAAATTACTTGTTCCATGTTATCTTCTACCATTAAGGCTGTATGATTGTGCTTTGCTACCTTTTTGAGGAATGACCAGTTTTTGCCCTTTAAATATCTCTATGATTTTGTTCTAAGATTGCTACCTAAAATACTATAATGAGTATAAAACCACAAGTTAAAAATTACTGAATGGCAATTATGGGTCAGACACTAAGCAATATATTTACTTATTTTTATTTCATAAAAAAATCAAGAACTAGCTATTATCATTTATAAACCATAAAATTTCTAATTTATAAACTATATATTAATTTTATGCATGAAAAATATAGGATGAATAAAGTTGAACTGATTTGCCTAGATACAAGAGCTATTCAATGACGACATAAGAATATAATATAAATTGACTTATTCTCCGAGTAAAAGAAACTGTTTCAGGAAATAAGTTAGGCATGTGAGAATGTGGGACTCTGAGTTGGACAAGGTGCAAGCTAGGCTTGGCTATGCCTATGGACTTGTGCAGAAAGGGAAGGACAGGAGTGTGACCCTTGCCCACTTTTCCCTCTGAAGAGTACCGACAGTCTCAAGGACCACTTGGTTCTCCATTTTAGAGACATATAATCAAGACATTTCATGAGATATTTTTATTTTGTCAATATTGATTTTTTTTCTGAGAAGATCTGTTTCTCATTTGCATATAATCAAATGGAGATAATCAATTAATGATTTTATACTTGAAGTAGTTCAAGTATAAAAAGAATATATTTAATGGATTAAAGGTCAGCCAATGTTTTAATATTTCTCAGAACATACTGTAAGTCAAATGAGTATTATGTTTTTAAAACCTATACTTTATTATTTAACCATTTTTCTTCTTAATTAATACTTGAACTAAAGTTCACAATCATTCACCCATATTCCATACCATTTTAAACAAATTGTTCCTAAACATCGGAATTGTTCCTTCAAAGGATATATGGAATCATCTTTAATGTCCAGCAGGATCCTTAGTTATAACTGGGCTTAATGAATACCCTGAAATGATCAAGGTTACATAAAAGCTTTGAGAGGTCACCCATTCTGGCTTTGCACACAGTCATCTCCCATGTACCTACCATGCTTGAAGCTTTATACTTTCATTCTCTATGAAGTACTAATGAAATGTTTGCTTTCTATGTATTTTTGGAGCAGAAATTTATCTCTCATGGTATAAGAGCTCAAATGCCCATTAAATTTTAACAATAAAGTAATGTTAGATTAATAAGTGTGTTTTTCTCTTCTTAACTAGCTTATTCTTCTAGAAAACAAACAAAAAAAAAACCAAAAAACAAACGAACACACAAAAAAACGATGTAAAAACTCCTGAAAGCAAGTCACTACTTGTTGTGAGAAGTATTAAATAATGATATTATCCCACATTATACCAAGCTACTCTCTGCCCCAGGGTCTCAGTCTCACTGCCTCCATGGCTAGGCCCAGATGTCAGTCTTCCCAGCTCTGGTTTGCCTGCCTCAGAGATGCTTGTACCTTCCCAGCCATCTACTCCCTGTAGCTAGTTGTCAAACATCACCTTGACGCAGTTAATCAAACATGGAATGTTATAATTATCAGTATTATATATCAATAAATTCTCAATTCACAAGACTCCCCCACAATAAATTCAGAGCCTATAGATAATGATACAAGCTGCCAACCTAGATTAGACAAGTTATCCCAATTATTCTATCCTTTTATGATACTCATAGCTACCTGTGGCTATATAAAACCATAATACACATACACACCCAACTTGATTTAGTTAGATGAAACATGGTGGGTTAAAGATTCACTGTGGAATTAACTAGAAATGTGATTTTAAAATATTATTTTTATATTATACTATTTTTTTCTTAATTTCAATATAGGAGAAATACTCCAGTAAGTTCAAAACTCAAGATTTTTTTTTTGTGTGTGTGTTTGAGTAAGCTATGACTCTGACTTATCTAATCATTAAAAAAATAATAACGGTCTCCCATATCTTAAAGCATGGCTTCTACATACCAATTCTGTGAGATATGAAAAAAATAATAAAAGATGCTACAGCTAACTGAACATGACTTATAGTTTCCTCTGGAAGATGATCCTCCAAATCCCTGCCATGGGAACCCATGCTCTGACTCCCAGGAGAAAGGTCTTATACATGTATATTGCTCTCAGAGAGGCCCTGATGTGCTTAGAGCAGTGCGCACTGCATTTGCCTCCTAGGATCAAAACCATGACTTTAAAATTAATAATATACTTGAGAGACTCAAATGTAATTTCATTTTCAATAGTTATAATAACATTAACTAATCATATTTGCATGCTACTATATGGTAGACACTACAGTAAGAGCTTTAATTTTCTCAATTAATCCTCTTGGAGATCCTGTAAGAGATAAAGTGCTATTATTATCCTTACTCTATAGATGTGAGTGTAGTTAAATTCCCAAAGCTCTACAGCTCTGAAGTGGCTGAAATTATGCTTAAGTCTAGGTACACTTATTATTATCCACCTTATATATTACTACCAATAATCCAAAAAATTATTTTTATGAAATAAGCAAGACAAGTGTGCTGATATTTCACAGTTATGTGTGAGTAGTTCACATCACTAAAGTAGTTCAAAGCTGCAGTCCACCTTTAAGTAGTTAGAAGGCTTATGCCTGCAACAGGTGTCTTAGTTTACTGTCTATTGCTAATAAAGACTGTATCAAAAAGCAACATATTGGTGGTTCATCTTCTAACTATCAATCAAAGCCCATCATTGAGAAAATCCAGGACAGGAACCCAATCAAAGAAGAAATTTAGAGAGTTGAACTAAATTATGGACCTTGTAGAAAAATGCTTTCTGACTTGTACCCTGATGTTTGTTCATGTTCCATTTTTTACACAACCCAAGATCACCTACCCAGGAATAGTATTGCTCACAGTGGGCTGGGCCCTCCTTATATACCAATAATCAAGAAAATACCCGCCTCTACATATTTTCCTATAGGCATGTCTGATGGACATATTCTCTCAGTTGAGATCACTCTTTCCAGATTTTCCACCTGTGTCAAATGGACAAAATCTAATCAGCATTCAGAATTTATCGAGCACTTAATGTAATGTCCTGTATTCCAAAGCTCTTTGTTATTAAATATTAAAATATTTAATTCTTAAATATTCTGTGAAGAAGATCTATTGTCCTTATTATCACCTAAATACGAAGAATTAAGGTTGAGATATATAGAAAGTTTGAGCGGAGGCCAACATAGTGTAGTAGAATAGTAGCATATGCTGGCCATCTGACATGGTATAGTAACACACGCTGACCACCAGGCATAGTAAGATAATTCCACTGGCCACTAGACATATTGGCATAACATGTAATAATCATGAGACAAACCAAATGTCAATACTCAAAAGTCTATAAACCTGGAGATAAAAAAAAAAAAAAAAACCTTTCACAGGGACTACTTAAAACCAACTGAAAACAGATATTTACATTACAATTAATAACAGTAACAAAATTACATTTATAAAGTAGCAAAACGGTGAAAGATTTATAAGATCTGAAGAGAAACCACAATAACAATGTAAACCAAACAGATCCCCCAAAGCTCCCAGAGACTAAACCACCAAACAAAGAGTACACGAGGTGTAGCCAAGGCTTCAGCTGGATATGTAGTGAGGGGGATTGTCTTATCTGACATCACTGGAGACAGGGGGAGCCCCTTGGTCCTGTGGAAGCTTGATGACCCAGGATAGGGGAAAGCTACAGAGCTGAGGCAGGAGTAGGTGGGGGTTGGGTTGGGGAGCACCTTCATAGTGGCAAGGGGAGGAAGGAGGGAATAGGGGGCTTGTGGAGGAAAAATTGGAAAGGGGAATAACATTTGAAATGTAAATAAATAAAACAACCAAATATAAAATTAATTAACTAATTAATTAAAATAGAATAGAAAAATAGCAAATAAATAGTATTATGGTTGGGGGTTATTATACCATGAGGAACTGAGTTAAAGGGTCCCAGCATTCAGAAAGTTGAGATCCAATGCTATAGAGGAGGCTTGTGGTAGTCAATGAGATAGCTGTTTCATGTAGGCTGAAAGATGGAGAAGCTTTACTACATAATGTCTGTGTGACAATCTCTGCCAAAGATATTCACCTATCAACTGAGGCTAACAGAAATAAATGTTTGTGTTTGTGTTTATGGTGTTGCAGAATGTAGAGAATAATAATCTTTGCTTTACAGTAACCAAGTTTTGGTGGAATGACTCCTACCTGAAGGATACTTCATTCCTCCCTAGTATAGGGATTAAAATATACATGGAAGGAGGTGCAGAGACAAAGTTTGGAGCTAAAATGAAATGATGGACCATCCAGAGAGTGCCCCAATGCAGACACTACTGCATATGCCAGCAGGATATTGCTGATATGGCTGTCTCCTGAGAGGCTCTGCCAGAGCCTGACAAATACAGAGGTGGATGTTCGCAGCCAACCAGTGGACTGAGCATGGGACCCCAATGGAGGAGTTAGAGAAAGGACTGAAGGAGCTGAAGAGGTTTGCAATCCCATAAAAGGAAAAACAATATCAACCAACCAGAGCTCCCCAAAGCTCCCAGGGACTAAACTACCAACCAGGGTACACATGAAGCAACCCATGGCTCCCACCACATATGTAGCAGAGGATGGCCTTGTTGGACATCAGTGGGAGGAGAGGCCCTTAGTCCTGTGAAGGCTCGATGCCCCAGTGTAGGGGAATGCTAGGGTAGGGAAACAGAAGTGGGTGGGTAGGTTGGGGGAACACCCTCATAGAAGCAGGGAGAGGGGAGGGAGGATGGGATAGGGGTTTTCGGAGGAAAAACCAGGAAAGAGGATAACATTGAAATGTAAATAAAGAAAATATCTAATGAAATTTTCAAAAAAAAAAAAAAAAAAAGATGTATAGACTGAGCCCAGGAACAAGGCTCAGTAGATCACCATGCCTAATGACCTGGTTCTAATCCCAGGATGGAAAGGAAGAACCAATTCCTGCAAGATATCTTCTACTTCCATAAATGCACTGTGGCATGTTTGTACACTCACAGACACATGTAAATAAATTAATATAAATTATGCCATTGCATAGCTCATATCATACATCGACACATAAACAAGATTCAATTTTTCTATTTATTCTTTTGTCTATTAATCCAGTTCAGACTTCAATGATTATTCAGTACACATATGTGAAAGTACTTCCATGAATGAATGTTGGCATCATACTTAGAGGCTGAAGATTCTCAATATTTCCTTTCCACCCCTTATCCTTATCAAAATCCAGTTGGCCTCTAAGCTCTCCAGGAGAAACAGTTTAAAAAATAAGGTCAATAGTTTCATTCTAAAGCAAAAAATAATTATTAGGCACCAATAATGATCCTTCTAATGGTCCATGATCATTCTTTATTTTGCTTTAAACAAAACAAAAAGCAAAAATCCCCGGCATTTTAAAATGAGACTTACCCTGCATTCAAGACCGAGATAAGGGTAAGTCTAGTTGGTTTTCATGGTGTAAATAAAAGATGTTAAGTACAATTTTAGTAGTATGTATGTATGTATAAGAAAATGTTTAAAATTAGTATTCATAAGAATAAAGTGGTGATATCTACACTGTAATGAGAAGGCCAGATGATAAATCAGTAAGAAGTTATTTTTCATATACCTGGGCCTTGGAACATACATATGACACCTAATTTCATGTGTACAATAATCCTGTTCTGTAGACACTATCACTACCTTGTTTTATTGATTTGAAACCTAGGGCTCCACAGAATTACTTGGAGTGCTTAAGATCACAGGGCCCACAGCACAGAACCACAGATGCAGCCACATAGCTAAGGTCATCCCTCACAGGCTTCTCTAAAGAGCTCCATCACAGCAAGGGATGAGAGGAGGGGCTCATTTTATAAGTTAGCAAACAAAAGCTCCAGAAGGCCAACCTGGCTCTTGATTGCATCCCAGCAACAGAACTTCAAGGTCTCCACCACACAGTTATGCTTTTGTCCGGAGCAAGTGTCATATGTAATGCTGATCTCATTGTTAGAGTCTCTGTGATATTCTGAAGACAGAGAGCAAGCTAATACATAAAAACAGTATGTTTTCTTCCCATTCATTTTTACTCTTTCTTTCTTTCTTTTTTTTTTTTTTTGGCTGATGGTAAAATATAGTGTATGTTTATTTGTAAATTTGACTATTGTAGTAGAAGTACAAAGAATATAATTAAGACAAAGTAAAAACATAATCAATAGACTAAAATACATCATTTTCACAAGAGAAAAATGCAGTTTTCTAAGCTGCATTCCCTAGAGCTAGAGAATATATTTCTAATGAGTTTTGAGTAATCACATAAATTGAAAAACCTAACCTTGTAATGCCTGATAGTGATCTAAACTGCTTAGCTATGTTTTGTATTATACTACAAAACAGTGGTTTGTTCATGATATGTAACAAAATATCATGTGTTACTCATATTTGCCCTTAGGCTTACATGTGTTGAAACCATAATGCTCAGTAATTTTCAGTGTATTTGGACAACCAAACTTACTCTGTGAAAACGAACCAAAAGGAAAACCCTATCCCATTAAAAACATAAATTGCTAAGAGTTAAATGTTTAACTGTTGCCTAGAGTATATAAAGGAGACTGAAAATAGAGTACTGATTTTCCCACCTAAGAAATGAAAAAGGAGCACATTCAGAAACCACACGGGGAAGTTGTAAATTAGCTACATCCTGATCTACTTCATACATGCTGCATTATGTAATCTGAAAGAAACAGGATCCTAGACCTCAACAAAGAGTTGCTTGATACTAAGTGTTCCAGGGAGGCAGACAGGCTGCCCAGTGTGATAAATTAGGGATATTTTAAGGGGACACAGAACTTTAGTGATTCATATTTTACAAAAAAAAAAAAAAAAAAAAAAAAAAACACCATGGGTTGAATATCCTCAATTCAAAATACCAAATCCACGTGGGCAGCACTTATGAACAGCATTTAGGCCAAATGCTCTCCAAAGTCAGCTCTGCGATATAAAGAATGAGAGTGGACAAGGTAGTGACTACATTTGAACCTCAATTCTGTAACTAACCAGACTCAGAAATAATGCATCAAGTACAGGGGCTGTAAGAATTAAGTGAGATGATTTGTGTAGAATATTTAGAAAATTCACTATATCCAGTAAACCTCAACTTATGTTAGCTACTGTTATTATTATTATTACTATTATTATTAATTATTTTATACATAAAACAGTATTTAATACTCTGAAGAGCTTCCCAGAGCTTTTAAGTGGCACTGTGAATGAGTAAGGGAATTTCTCAAACTCACTGTAGTTTTCTCATCTATGAGAAATAAGATTTTTCAAAATGATATCTAAAATGCTTTCTCTGTTTTGAAAGGTTAAAATTCTAGGCATTTTCAGAAATAGTTATATATTTACATAAATAAAAATCAATGTTTATTCATACTTGAATCAAAATAAATTAAATCCTTTTCCATTTTCCCATTCCCAAGCCCACCCAAAAAGAACTAAATCTTTGATATTTTATCATGGGTGTTATTTGATATTTTAAAATAGTTTAAAATCATCTTGAGTTTATTTTAAGTCATTTCTAATTTAATATGATTTCTTATAAACATATGTTGGTTGATACTCAATATAAAATGCTAAAGTTTGTAGACTCAAGGATAAAGATTTGAACATAGAAAGTTAAAGAGTAAATGTTTTGAAATTCTTACTTTTAAGTAATGTTCTCACTAAGGCAAAATGTTACCCAAACTTCATCCCCAATAATGTTTCAGATCCCTCTAAGTGAAAAAGAAACACTTGTTTCTCCCTGCTGCCTCTCTTTACACCTCTCTCTCTAAGTCATTCCCTGGGGCTGAGGAGCCCCACAGGTGACCTCAGCAAGTCTTATCTCTGAGCGCCAGGCACATATGTTCATCTGTTTATTGGGCATGTTTATATATGGTCATCTCAAATTCAACGTAGCCAAAGTACAAGTTGTGACTGTGACAGCAAATCTTCATTTTCCCATCCTTGCGTCTGGGCCATCTCCACTGCATGTCTTCCTTCATTTTTATTTTCTTCATCCTGTACAACCAATCTCTACCTCTTAAAGTTTTCTGGTTTGTGTTCTTTCTAGGGTGATAGGATCTTTGTCCTTCTCTTTTCTTCTCTGCCCCATTAGAAACCAAAGAGCTGCCTGTTGTAGCTTTATCTGACATATTTTCTCTGTCTTTCTGAGACAGATTTCTTAACTGCAAAACAGTTACCACCATTCTATTCTGCTTCCTGTCGTTCATGACTTCCCTTCTCTGAATAGGTATCATCCAATCTCGCTAGCACAAGGTCGTTCATACCCTGATGGCAACTAAAATACCAGCTTCACTCTTCACTACTATCCATTTCCTGGATTCCAGGCTCTCAAAATAACCATACTACTCCTGGACTATACAGCAAGATCAAAGGTAGCTCATACTACACGATAAAAATTTGTCTTAAAAACAAAGTGTGAGATTTAGATCAGTAGTTGAGTACTTGCCTAGTATGTACAGGCAAATCAACTAATTAATAATAAATAATTAAAAGAGAAAAATAACATTAGAAACACACACACACACAATCCTATAAGGCACACATCTACCAATTTATCTCTCTACTATCCACTGCCTGCTATGGCACCCAGTCTCTGGCAAACACACAAACATCATATCCCATACCAGCTAACAAATTATGCCCAAATTATCTTTTGGTACAATTCCTCCCTCTTGGTTTCTCTACCTCTAAAATATAGCTCTTCCTTTTATTAGTCTCTTTATATGCTTTAAGTCCCCTGGGAAAAGCTCAGCGCCATTGTAGATGGTCACTTTTCTTCTCCGTGTCTTAGTACTCACATGTAAGATACAGTGTTGGTATAAAGTAGGTATCTGTTGAATGATTAATAAATGATAATAATGTTGATATTCCTCCTGTGTATCTTGCCTGACATGCACTAAGCTATAGTCATGATTCTCAGCACTGAAACAAACTGATGAAATTTTTATCTTTAAGCTCTGAAATTAGGACAGTGATTGTACAAAGGTCTATGTTAAATATAAGTAAAAGCACACAAATATGTCAAATCTAATTCTATAATGAATGGAAGGGTTAGTAAGTAATTCTATTCTTTTGCTTTTTTGAACATGTGCATCAATATTGTTGAGTCTAACATCACTAGAACATGCCACACAGTGAGTAAATGAGTAAATGTGTGGTTTTGAAGATGAATGGGTAGACAACACAATAAGTTCGTTCCTTTCCTTTGCTCCTTCAGACTTGGCTTAAATATCTTGATCAGGGAAGACTGTGCTTTTTAGAATCATCACCTTGAACAGGAAGGACCACACCTCCCCTCCACCCCAATCATGAGAAAATCTTCACCTTTGTTAACAATAGCTAGAGTTGCTGGTGGGTGGCAGTATCTTTAGTTCTGCCCAGCAGAGGGTTCATGGACCTTAATGCCTTCCCTTTTTTGGTAAATAAATCCAGTGGGTGAGGGAAAGTGTTCCAACAAACCCCATGTGGGTCAGCTAACTAACCTGTTCTCACCTGCTCCCTGGCACTGAGTTCTGTTCTTACCAGGCACAGTTAAGTATCAGTGGACTTCTCCAGTTTACCAGTTTAGCAGATAGGGAGAGGGCACAGGGGAGGAGTGTGATAATTTCTTGGAAAGCACCAGCCCTACTTGGTATTCCAGCTACAGAGTTATACCCTAAACTGGCAAATTCCTTTGGGTTATAAAGGAACCCAGAAGCAGGAATGTTCATGAGCCCTCTCCTTCAACATACATGAAGGCAATTCTCCACGATGAATGGATTAGTTTAGATTAAGATAAGTTCCCTGGTAAAGTAAGTTAATTTCTGTGAAAAATATCTATGAGAAGAGAAAACATGACATCCTATCATATCACAAAACATCCTAAAGGCAAATCTGTGGCCCAGCTGAAGAGGTCATTCATCTAAAATGGCAAACTGAACAATAAACTAAAGGTGTTCATGTAAGGCTCAGAGTATATTATGTTTTTTTTTCCACACAAAAGAATATCCCAACATTATGGGGGGGGTGGATGTGCAACTCAGTCTCCATGTGGGTCCTACAACTAGAGAAGGGGCTGTCCCTACAGCTGTTGCTGTCTGTGGAATCAGTTCTCCAAATGAGATGCCCTGTCTGGCCTTAAAGAGGACACACCTCACCCTAAAGAGTCTTGATTCAGCAGGTTGGGGGCATATACAGGGAGCCCGATCCCCTCAGAGGAGAAAGTGAGGGCATGGAGAGGGATTCTATGAAGTGGAAACCAGGAAGGGGCAGCATTCAGAATATAAAATGAATAAATAAACTAATAGAAAAAGAAAATATACCCTTTATGACAGAATTGTTCTAGTCTTCACTCATGACAGTGAAAACCCTGTGTATACTTCACTACACTAGACCACATCTATATGTAGAAACCCATTTTGAGTAGTTTTAGTACTGAACTCTTCCACTAGCAGGCAAAAAAGTCAGAGATAGTCCCTGCCCCCACTATGAGGAATCCCACAAGAACACCAAGCTACTCAGTCATAACATATATGCAGAGGACCTACGTCTCATTTCTACAAGTTCTCGGACCTCTATAAGGCCCTATGAGTCCTAGTCAGTTGATTTTGTGGGCTGTGTTCTTGTGGTGCTACTGAACACTCTGGAACATCTGATTCTTCATCCACATCCTCTACAGGTCTCCCCATGAAGCCCTGGGTTTGATTCTTAGCACTTCATCAAAGGTTATGACTGAGTAGCTTGGTGTTCTTGTGGGATTCCTCATAGTGGGAGAAGGGACTATCTCTGACTCTTTTGCCTGCTAGTGGAAGAGTTCAGTACTAAAACTACTCAAAATGGGTTTCCACATATAGTAGATGAGTTCTAGTGTAGTGAAGTATGCACAGGTTTTTCACCGTCATGAGTTAAGACGAGTTCCCATCAAATTACACATCTGTAATTCCAGCACTCCAGAAGTGGGCACAGAGGATCAGAAGTTCAGAGTGATCCTCTACTTACTAGAGGATGTTTAGAGTCTAGTACATAGTGACATAAAGGCCAATCTGAGCTACATAACAACCTAAGTATCATTACCTAAATTCAAAGTAGGTCAAAGGAACAATTTCAAAGTGGGAAGGTTGGATGTTTTAAAATCTTCCAGCAATAGGCAATCCTGGGTTTTTAAGACATCTACCTTTGAATTTGGGCACTAAGTTTAGATCTCATTTTGTGTTTTGAGCTTTCTGAGGAGAACAACTGGCATCAAATACTAGAAGAGAAAAGAGAAAATCATGAGGTTAGGGTGATATACTGCATTGTGGAATTTCATGTTGATGAACCATAGCACAAAATCAGGGTATTTTGTGGTTCATGTAATTATCTTCATAAAATAATCCAAACCCTAAAAAATGTTTCTACCAAGGATTATTTTGTCACTCAGAAATCCATTACAGCGGTTCAGTATGGATATGCAGCCAAGGCTCAGATATTCAGTTGCTATAATCCAGTGGGCAGTTGGTGCCTGGCTTTCTCTCTTGTGGCTGATAAAGCAAAAATGAAACCCCCAAGTCAGTAAACATGGTGTCAGTTGTATAGTTTGTAGAATAAGATGTAGTTACTACAATAATACACAAAGATTGTTGGGAAAGCTACTTAGTAAGAAAAGTCTTTGATTAATCTCTATTAAGGATCATACAAATGGTTTGGTTGTACCAATTCCTTCATGTTAATAACATAAAATACATCTGCTTTCTTTTTCCTTTCTAGAATTGCTCTTATACCTATAGAATCCAATTTATGTTGTTACATTACAATGATGCATATCATGTTTTGATCAGAATTATGAAAACAATATGAAGCATGGGCATCTAACTAGAGAATAGCACATGAACAGGGCATGGCTGTCTCTCCAGTTGGGCTACAGGGATTTACACAGGGTTTGTAGACCCTCCAGTGACTTGGCCCATGATAGCTGAGATCATTATCTGATCTCAATAGAGATGACCGTAGTGTCTGCACAGTTTCTGCCATTGCTCTATTAAACCACTGGATCAAACTCAACAGCTTTGACTCTTTCGAAAAAACCTGTCATTATTCCTCTCAATTTTCCTTAATTTCCCCCCAATTTCTTACTTTTCAGTAATAATTCTTATTAAAGTCTGTTTCACTTCCATCACTCCTAAGAAACTCCACATCATCAATTCTCATTGACACAAGACAATGAACTTTGAGCCACTGTCTCAAGTTATAACACTTGAGGTAACAATGTTCTTCCCAAGACCTGTAGGCAATCTGACAAAAACTTTAGTACTAGGCATGGAAATTCTCCGTTTGAGTGGTTGGTCAAGAGAGGCAAAAAGACTCCTCAGACAGTGTAGGCAGGGCTCTCAGTGTTCCCCTTGATTGCCTTCTAGGACTTGAAGGTAAGACTTGAGTGAGAGTGAATGCCCATCATCTTAGCATATTAAATCCATGTGTCATTCAAACCTGGGCCACAAAAGTTCTCTCACTCTTAAAACCCTATATCATCTTGATCAAGCCAAATTAATGGTTTATTTTTACTTTTTTGATTTACAAAGTAAGTCAGGTCCTTAGTTTTCTGTCTCCCACTCTGCCCATCACTCCCCCTCAAAATGATAAGGGCTTATTATAATTCCCCAGACTGATGAAAATGCTTTGCAGATTAATAAGGAAAGTCTCAGAGGTTCTCTCATAAGACTCAGATATTCACAATATTAGTTGCTTGCATGACATATGCAAATGTGCTATCAACCAGCCCTGATTACCCACTCATCCAGAACCAAACTCGTAGCATTCTGATGGAGCAATGACCATGCATCTTGCAGAAAGTAAGGGTTCTTAGATATGCAGGAATCAAGACAGATTTTACATTGGACTTTACTCACAGCTAACAAGAGAGTGGATATGAGTTCTGGCTCTATTATTTGGTTACTGGAACTTTTTTGCTCCTATTTGTTTGTTTGTTTGGAAAAAAGAGCAATAAGATTGTTCTGTGCACACATCCTGGTGAAAACTGACACCCAGAACACACTACTCTCTACCTCAGGAGTGGATCACGGTACCAGTCCTGTAGATGGAACTTCAAGCAAAGCCATCAGCATGAGGAATGTTGCTCTGGGTTCGATGAGTACAGTGTGTCTCAGAGGAAGAGAGGCATTCTTATTTACATAAAGCCCACAGGTGGAAACACGGGCTGCCAGCACTAGAGGCAGCGGGCAATTGCTTCATTGTTCTTTACATTGGAATACTATCCCACTGTTTGTATGTACTGCTTTGTTATTTATCCATTTATCAGACAAGAAACGGTTAAGTTTTTTGCCTTGCTATTGTGAATAGAATGGCAGTGAACATGGCTGAAAAAGTACCCATGGAGTAGGATGTAAGTCCTTTGGGCATATGCCAAGGAGTGGTATAACTGGGTTATATGGTAGATTTACATTAGTTTTTAGGGAATTTCTCACACTGACTTCCATAGTAGTTTGATATTTTGCAGTCTCATGAACATTAAGGGGATATTTCCCTGTCCCTACATCTTCATGACATTTGTTACCCTGTTTTATTCTCTTGATCTTTGGTATTCTATTTTTCTAATTGCTAAACATGTCAAATAATTTTTAAAATACTCTTTAGTCATTTTTATTTCTTCTTTTGAGACCTCTGTTTACATTCATAGCCCATTCATGAAATCACGTATTTTTTTAAGTAAGTGAATGTAACTAGAAAATATTATATTGAGTGAGGTATACCAGATCCAGAAAAACAAACACCAATGTTCTCTATTATTTGTTGACCCTATTTCTAAGTCTTTAGATGCGATTATAGAAGCTGGACAGACCACAGAAATCATAAAAAATAAAAAGGGCTTATGGGGAAGAAGGAGGAAAAAATTAGGACATAGGTGATTTGAAGTGGGAAATAGAAAAAAATGGCATAAGGACTTTAATTGGGAAGAGGAGAGAGATAATACAGAGGAAGGGAATGGGAGGAGGGGTGAATAATACTAAGGATGTTTGAATAGGAAACATTTTATGTTTATTTAAAATAATATATAGTAATACTATATATATATATATATATATATATATATATATATATATATAGTATAATATACACAGAAAGACAGACATAAACACATACACACACCACCATATGAGATTATAGCACTTGTGAGAATGGCACTCTGCAAGATCCATTATAATATCTACCAAAAAGCATGGAAAACCTTCCTTCAAGCTATTGGTCAGGGAAGGCCAAAAGACTCAAAAAAATATAGATTACTGCCTTTGCCTTTGGTTGCCTTCTGAACCTTAAAGTACTACACTATTGCTAAAGATTCCAAATCTGCTGGACATAGGACTTGGAGGAATTGAGCTGGTACTGACCTGGAAGGTTCCTCCTTGAGGACTAGTTCTTATAGAATCTGAAGATTATAAATAAGCTATGAAGGTAGAAAAGCAATCACTAGTCCCACTAGGGTATAAAGCCTATAACTACCACAACAATGATCAATACAATAGGCTATCCCAAAGGGCACAATAGTGGTGCTTATTATTGGGGGGGGGGGGTAACCATTGAGCTTTCTAATTTGACTTAAGAGCAGATTAATAGAAGAGAAATCTTGAATGATAATATGAACATAGCCTAGTATGGGCACTTCACTAAGCCAATGTAATTCCCAATAGCATTCTAAATTCTTATTCCTACTAGTGATCACAGTTCTCACTCATCTAAAAGGTTCTATTTGAAATAGATAGAGACCATTACAGAAATCTAAAACTGGTAAAAATGAAAAACAACTGACTGTGATGGTCCCATCTTCAGTTGGTACAACTATCAGACCCTTCCCCCAATACATAAAGCTCAGGGAGCTTTGCAGAAGAGAGGATAGAATAATGTTAGAATCACATGATCGGAATGTCCATCATAAAATAATGTCTTATACACAGGCAGGGAAGGTACACCTATGGTATCTCAACCATATGGTTGCCTTAACAAGATCCATGCAATGATAACACCAGTTGACATGTTAATGTAGATGGTAGAAATCTCATGAGGCTCTGCTACATAGATGAAGAAATACAAGCAATCAGTGGCTGCTGAGAGAGTAAAAATCAGTCTTTTATAGGGACAGGCCCCCTGCTAAATCATTCAATCCCACTGAAAAGCCTTAAACACATATGCATATGAACAACACTAAATTAACCCAACAGTTTCTCAAATATACTCATACATGAAATTCTCAGTAAACAATTAAAAAAAAAAGCTTCAAATTCAAGTTAGGGCAGGTTTCTAGGCTCAGACACTAGCATCTCTATGGCAGGCCCTATAGGTCACATAAGGTCATAAGGTCTTCTGATTGTAGACCCATGCAAATGGAGCAAAAGTAGGTCACATAAGGTCGTAAGGTCTTCTGATTGTAGACCCATGCAAGGGGAGCAAAAGTAGGTCACATAAGGTCGTAAGGTCTTCTGATTGTAGACCCATGCAAGGGGAGCAAAAGTAGACAGAGTAGTAAGTGGCTGCTTCAAAGGGGAACTTGAAGTCTAGAATTACACTAAAGAACACAGATACTTTTACTGTTTATCATGTATTAGCCACAAGCTCATAAGCCCAAGGATATTGGTTCAGAGATCAAAAGCAATCACATTTTAAAGTTGAATTTTAAACAAGAAAATCTGATGGGCAATTTAGGAGAAGGGGAAAAAAAAGACTTACAATCAATAGGTTATTTATATTACTCAGAATCATGGTTATATAAGAAATCTTACAAGATGAATCCATCCTTAGACGGACTAACCAGCCTGCCCAGGGACCAGCTTTGGTGCTGAAGTGAATATGACCCCCAAAGCAATGGCTAGCAAACCACTATAGTTTGATGTGAAAAACCTGGCTCTCATCTCCCCTCCCACGCTTCATTTCCTCAATGTCAAATACAGATATTCCTTACCTTCCAATTTCTAGCCACCAATCTAATTTCCTAATTAATGAGAATGCTGAAGCTACCCACAAACTTCTCAGAAGATGTCTTTAAGCTTGTGTATCCTGCCACATGGATAACAATGGGCAGCAGAAAATCACAAGGATCGGCTTCTGAGGGTTTCCTTAGGATGTTGCTTCCCACCTCCCTCTCATCTAACCACAAATCAGGGCTGCTTCCTGTGGCATCTGTAGTAGGAACAGAAGCAAGAGGCAACAGTTCATTCAGAAGGAAGTGCAGAAAAAGGAGAACCTCACATTTCCCTATATATTCTATCCTGTTTAGATTTGTAAAAGGAAAAGACAGGCTTGGAGATGATAGCGATGATTATATTCAGTCTCATTACTCCTTTGTTTAAATTTTGCATGTTCAGTCTCCTCTACTCATGTTGGAGTGAAAAGAACTATGTTAGGAGGTCTCAAGCAATGGGGTCACAGCCCCTTTTTGGAGGTCAAACAATCCTTTTATTGGGGTTACCAAAGACTATCAGAAAACACATTTATTATATTATGATTTACAACAGTAGCAAAATTACAGTTATAAAGTAGCAATGAAAATAATATTATGGCTGAGTATCACTACAACACAAGAAACTGTATTAAAGGGTCACAGCACAGAGAAAGTTGAGAAACACTATTCTAAGTGCTGAGCCAAATGCCACACTTGGACCTTTGTAAAGTGCTATCTCTGAAGATGGTTCTTTTCCAGTAGTAGCCATCATTCATTGGTCAAGGCCACCATCTTATATCACACTTTTTCTGAAACAATACCTTAGTTATATTTCATGTGTAATTATATTGATAATATGCACATATTGATAAAAACCACCTCTGCAGATATTGGAAGAGGGGGGAGACAGAAGAGAAGCCCTGAGGACTAACAGAATGAATGGAAATATTCAACCTGGGGGTGGGATGGGACATGGGGGGACCCTCTAGAAAGTACCAGAGACCTGGGAGGTGAGATACTCTCAGGACTCAAAGGGAGGGACCTTAGATGAAATACCCAACAGTGGGGAGAGGGAATTCATAGAATCCACCTCCAGTAGAAAGACAGGGCATGGGGTTGTCATTTCACAGTCAAAAATTCTGACCCAGAATTGTTCCTGTCTAAAAAAACTGGAGGGATAAAATGGAGAAGAGACTGAGAGAAAGGAAGTCCAGTGACTGGCCCAACTTGATATCCATCTCAAAGGGAGGCTCCAATCCTGACACTATTACTAATGCTATGATGTACTTACTATAGACAGACAGGAGCCTAACATGGCTGTCCTCCAAGAAGCCCAGCAAGCAGCTGAATGAGACAGATGCAGATAATTATACCCAACCTTTGGACTGAAGTCAGGGGCCCTTGTGGCTGAATTAGGGAAAGGCTGGAAGAAGCTGAGGAGGAAAGCAGCCACATAAGAAGAACACCCGTCTCAATTAACTTGGACCCCTGAAATCACTCAGAAATTGAGCCACTAACCAGACAGCATACACAACCTGGCCTGAGGTCCTTGACACACATATAGTATAGGACTGCCTGGTCTGGCTTCAGAGGGAGAAGATGCACCTAACACTATAGAGTCTTGAGGCCCCAGGGAGTGGGGAGGTTGTCCTCTTGAAGACAGGAGGGAGGAGGAATGGGATGAGGAACTGTGGGAGGGTGGACCCAGAGGGGAACAACAACTGGACTGTAAATAATAATAATAATAATAATAATAATAATAAATATAGATGCTGACAGCCAATAGTTGGGCAGAAATGACACAAGCAGGAATTAGGGTTACCAGGCCTGGGGGATCAGAGGAGAACCATGAGGGAGAGAAGGTGAAGGGAAGAGAAGCCATCATGTGTTAGGTAAGTCATGAAAATGGAGCCCTGAGGGCTGGCCAACTGGAGTAAAGTGCAATCCATATGAAATATAACTATAGGAAAGTAGATTCTAATTGTATAAAACGTACACATCTTCCCAGCTCTTGTTTAAGGCTCATTGTAAATAATAAAAGTTGTATGCCTTTTATCCAGGAACTGAATGATCAAGGCATGGTATAAATCAGGGATTGGGATTAAAAATTAGGGCAGGTAGAGAAGGAAGAAGAAGGATAGGAGAGGAAGGAGCAGCCATGAGGGGAGATGGACCTGTGAACACATGGCCAGGAGAAACAAAAAGTATCGTGTATAGCACTGGGGAGGTAGCCAGGGCAGCAGGTAATAGAGTAGATTAGGGAATTACCACCCAGTAATTGTCAAAGCCAAATAAAATAACCATGGTCTGAGTCTCATTTATTTGTAAACTAGTCAGTGATAAGCTTAAAGCAGGTGTACTACAATTCCTTCCCTTGACAGTGGCACCTTTGTCATCTAGAGAACAGTAAGTTGCAGCTGTGGCAGGCCCTACATAGCCAGCACTCCTAGAACACACAGTTCATACTCAGATCTTCCTCATGTCCTGTGTTATGACTCCTTGAAATAACCAATTAGCTTGGTCATGTTGCCTCAGTTTCAAAGATAAAAGAATCTACTAACATTAACCATCCTAGAGTGATCAACTCAGGAGAGATGCATATTAGGTCTGTCTTGACACTGGACCTAACTAGATAGGTACAGAACACTAGTTTTTGTCAGGTTAGTGGCCCTGCCTCTGGCCAGGCCACTTTTAACACCTGCTCTGCAACAGTTTCCTCCCTGGCTTTAGTCCCCATCAAGCAACCCCATTCCTGACCCTCCAGGGAGTCAGTCTAGTGCCCACAGGGGAAATGACCTAGTCTTCCCAGCAAATAACCCTGCCCAGAGATTTCCATTTATACAGAGGCAACTGTTTCCTCTTCCTACAGCAGAGAAGGGCTGGACTTAAAGTCTCTTAGCTTGCTTTGAATCCTCCTGGTGATAACAATTAGGTCAGGAGTCTTTGTAGAAGAGAAACCTGCACTATGGTGGAACAGAGCAGAAGTAGGAAAAAAAAAAAAAAGCCATCACAACCTGCAGCCACACCATAGGCCTGCTCTGGATCCATGTGATTTAACTTTGGCCTTGCTGGGGATCGAGCCCAGGGCCTCACACAGGCAAGGCTAGCTGCTTTACCACCGAGTCACACCGTGACCCTGATGGATTTGTTAGTTTGGTCTACTTCTTTTGAAGGCATAGATTCTTGTAATCAGTGCTAGCCTCCAACTGACTATGTAGCTTAAACATCTGGTTTTTATGCCTCCACTTCCCAAGCACTGGGATTACAGACCTTTGCTTTCAGGCCCACAAGATGCATTTATTAAAATTTACTTTATCCTCACCATTAATCTCAGCACTTAGGAAACAGAGGCATCTCTATGTTCCAGTCTAGTCAGGGTTATTCAGTGAGACCTTGATTAGGAAAAAAAAAAAAGTAACAAAGAAATAAAAACTAGTATATGTACTTGTGAAAACTAAGTAATCTAAGGTTTGTAAGACAACCTTTACCTCATCCTACCCTTTCCTATTCAGATGCTCTGACAGGTGCCTCCTGCAAGGTCTAGACAACACACTGGCGTTGTAGCTTCTTGGCTTTTCAGACATGAATGTCCCATCACCTATTGACTTCACATTGTGCAAAGCAATGACTTAGTGCCCTCATGTCCTCTCCCCAACATACATCAGAATGTTCTTTCCCAGGGCCCTTGACAGTTACACCACAATTTGGTATAAAAAATATTCACTGCTGAAAGAAAGAAGGAAAGAAAAAAAGAAAGAAAGAAAGAAAGAAAGAGAGAGAAAAGAAAAAACTGCCTCTGACCTCCATGAAAGGAATTCTCTCTCCCTGAACTGCTCTTATGTAGCCCCTCTTTCCTGTGCAGTTCTCATGAGAATTGGGCATATCCTATCTCTAAATCATTCTGTCAAATATTGCTCTGATTCATCACTTTTTTTTCTGCCCCTCAATTAGGTATCACTTTCAAGCAAGGCTGCTTCCTTCTACAAACCTTACCTTCATTGTTTGGGATTATGTAGCAGAGGATGGCCTAGTCAGTCATCAGTGGGAGGAAAGGCCCTTCCTCTGAAGGCTCTATGCTCCAGTATAGGTGAATGCCAAGGCCAGGAAGTGGGAGTGGGTGGGTTGGTGAGCAGGCAGAGGGGGAAGGACAAAAAGGATTTTTGGAGGGGAAACCAGGAAAGGGGATAATATTTGAAATGTTAATAAAGAAAATATCTAATAAAAAAAAAAGAGTGTACTAATGCTGCGCCTGTTTTCCAGCCAGATCATATTGTAGTCTAGGCATGTCTACATTCCAGCTGGATCACATGGATCACATAACAGTAATGGACTCTGCTCCTTTTTACCATTCAAGAACGAAGGAAAATAGAGAAGCCAACATCTCAGGAATTTACCAGTTACCACGCCAAAGAGGATGAGAGCAGTCTTGGGTCAAATGGCATAGCCTGGAGGTGACAGAGACTCACTGTTCCCAGCAGTTTGGCCAGATCGAGTCACATAGTCCCATTCTACAGTAAGAAAGCTGAGAAGTAGAATCAAAATATTGTTGCCAGGATTCAAGAGCTGGAAATATTTAGTAAACAGCACTGATGACTACCACATGAACCTGCCTGTACCCCAAACTTGAAAAGAACATTACACTTGCTACAGTCAGTTGAATTGGATGTTTCTTAAACATGTCTCTTTGTTTCTTTGATTCAAATGAATAAAATACACATGTTTGCAGATGTTGTAAGAGTCTGTATGCACTATAGGGGAGGGAGATCTTACCTGAACCTAAATATTCACAACCATACCATTCATTATATTCATTATATTCATTATATTCATTATATTCATTATATTCATTATATTCATTATATCCCCAAAACCTTCTAAGAAGATACAGACCAGTTTCTTTTTTAAATGAAGTACATTGAGGAATATATTCTAGAATTAGAAATCAGAGGATTTTTGTTGTTTGTTTCTCTTTTCTTTTCTTTTTCTTTTCTTCCTCTCTTTTTTTAGGTTAAGCACTTTCATTGAAGGAAGCAGTATGGGAGAAAACATTAATTAAAAGAGTCAAGAATTATGATATCTAGATCCCCTAGATTAATGATTAACCTGCCTACCTGTTATGAGACTCCAAGGAGTCCCATAGACCCCAAAGCTTAAATAATTCTACATAGAGTCTATAACTCTTTTAGCCACCATGAAAGCAAGCTCTTGGTTACATAGGTAATTCAGGCATGAAGGATAAAATCCATGACTCCTGACCTCATAAATCATGTCCCATATTCTACTCATGAGAGAGATACCTGCTTCTAAATAGAAGACATGTTAATAAAACTATGGAAGGACATGATACAAAACTTCCCCAAACTTCATTAATCCATTAAGTACACTGGAATGTGAGATGCAAATGGAGGTTACTGTTAAGATAAGCAGAAGGAAATGCAGGGAACATGAAAAGTAGAGAAACTAACAACTCAATAGTAGAAAAAGAGGATTCCTAACCACCCCTGTATATAGTGACCACTGTATAGTGAAACACATGCACAAGTATTAGCATCATTCAAATCTGTCACTTATAACTCACTGATGTGGAGTTGAAGAGTTATGTTTGCTTTGATAGCTTGAATGACTTTAGAATCGGCTTCCTAGCCATCCAACTTAGAATATTTGGTATACATTCAAAAAAAAAAAGTGTTCACATAACAAAATTTATATTGCAACATTAATATCTAGCCATGGCAAAGTTTTCTATATGTTTCTATATGTTCAGTACTGAGAAGGAGCTCTTGGTACTTTTAATTTCAGAAAAACCACTGGTTTTCATGGACATAGTATATCCCCAGTTCTTCTTTTTAGCTATTTTTATTGGAATCAGTGAATAAACTCTTAAACTACAAAGGACTTTTTCAAAGATTTAAAGAAAATGTGCAAGAAGCTATGAAGAGGATAAGAAATAATTTCTAAATTGAACAGTTTGTTTTACTATTAACAAGAACAATAAAGTAAGTCACGTAGTTCATAAATCACCCTCCCCCCAGATGAGACATCTGTGTGGTTCTCTGCTTTGAAAAGACACTTATAAACATGTCAGCCATGTTCTGAATAAAAAGGTTTCACACTACATGGGAATGTGATTATTTGTTCTCTAAGATGTCCAAATTTCAGTGCTATTTTAAAATGTTTTTTAGTCTACCAGACAAACCATTTTCCTTCAGCTGTAGAGGGAACAAAGGTCCCCACAGCTGCTCTTCATGATGGTAATTGCTTATGCTACTAAATTCAAAATTAGGCTCTTAGACACCAGTATGAAATCTAAATCTTATCCTCCCCTGGGCGTAATCCATTACATTGTGATCTTTGTTACCACAGACCATCTCCATATTCTTGTTATCACATTAGATCTTTAATGAGTTGTGATACCTAAGTGATTTTAAAGAGATAGTGGGGGCTTAGCTCTGACAATTTCTTAACCCTATCAAAAAAAAAAGAAAGAAAGAAAAAAGAAAAAAGAAAAAAAGAAGTACATTCTTCTTTTTGTGGCAAAATTAATGAAAAAGAGGAAACAGAAAGGAGAAGGGTGTATCCAGTAGCCCAAGAAACTAGATGCCAACAGGGAATTGGTGAAAGTTTCTTTTTCCAGGCTCCTCTCCAAGAAGCAATGTGAGGGCTTTCGTTTCACTCCAGTGTTGTCAGATTTATCAACTTCAGCTTGCCATCTAAACACTCCTGACTTTTTATGCAGTGTTTTTCAAGATTCAGCAGTCAACTCCACTCTCAGCTCTGCTCATGGTGGTAATGGGTTGGAACTGCCCAGCACACCGCAGAACAGCAGAACAATATAAACAAAATCCATGTATTCACAGCTCCACAGATAGAGTGATATTTTGGAATAAATATCACTCCCCCGCCTCTCTTCTACCCCCTCTCTCTCCATATATATTAGAATCACTTACCGGCTATGGTCCACCTAAATCAACAGAGGCAGGTTATGAATAGAAAGTCCAAAATCACAAAAGTTTCTCACTCCACATATCTTGATGTCTCAGGTGGTCTTAAATAGATGATAAAGTCCCAAAGAAATAGATTCTAATGCCAATGAAGGGATGGACTTGCTAACAAGGCAAAAGCAAACCAGCAAAGAGCAAAAGCTTCCTTCTTCTATGTATTTACATAGGCTTCTGACAGAAGGCATAACCCAGATTAAAGGTGTGTCTTCTACCTCAAGATCAAAGACCTGTGTCTTCCTACCTCAAAGATCAGAATTAGAGTTAGATTCGCCTACTTCAATCCAAGCAAAAAATCTCTCATAGGCATGCCTTCCATTTCTGAATTGTAGTTCATTCCAGATAGTCAAGTTGACAACCAAGAAGAGGCACCACAGATATATAGACAGGAAAAATAGCCATGAGATAAAGAGTTTCTTTACCTACCTTTATCACAGGGAATAAAAATATGCAATGCATGAGCTTGGGATAGCAGAGAAGAGAAATAGACTGTGATGTTATCCCCAGCTTTCTCCACTCTGTATTCCTAGGCTATTTCTGCCTCACTGAATCTGTATTCTTAACAATCCACTGACCATCTATCTGTCTTCTTCTTTGGACATATCCTTAAAAGTCATTGTCTCTTGTCCTACCAGCCACTCAGCCTAGCCTAGGACTATGGTTACCTCAGAGACACTTATCTAGATTGATCTTATTAATGACATGAATTCCAAGTAGGATATTCCCTTAGCCATTTATGGGGCCTACTGAAAGAAATGTGTCTAAATGTTTAAAAAGAGAGAGAGAGAGAGAGAGAGAGAGAGAGAGAGAGAGAGATAAATGTGAGCAACAGATATTTGCACTTTATGTACTGTTCCAACAATCTAGACATGAAAAACAACCAGAAGCTGAATAGTCTCTCTATCCACCTTTATCATAGGAAATTAAAATATGATACATTATTCACACCCTGCTTTTTTGGAGCACAAATCAAAATGTCAGTCAAAACCACATTCTAAACATGGCCTTATTTTTCAACTGAATCCAAACACAGAATCTAAACATGAGTTGGAAATCCCCTGATATTACTCTACTCCTGAGTTTATTACACATTTCCCCCAAATAAGCCCAGATACATTAGATATACATCTCTCTATGTCAGCAATCTTGTCTTTCATGGTTCAGAGAGGTATCCTTTTCCCTACTAAGTTATTTCTTCTAGCCATCTGCCATTCAACTCCTCTGCCTGTGCCTCCACCTCACTGCCTTGCCTCGCTGCCTTGCTGCCTGGCTGCCTCCCTGCCTCTCTCTGCCTCCCTCTCTGCATTCCTCTCTGCCTCCCTCCCTCTCTGCCTCCCTCCCTCTCTGGCCCCCTCTCTGGCCCCCTCTCTGCCCCCCTCTCTGCCCACCTCTCTGCCCACCTCTCTGCCTACCTCTCTGCCTCTGCCTCTGCCTCTCTGCCTCTCTGCCTCTCTGCCTCTCTGCCTCTCTGCCTCTCTGCCTCTCTGCCTCTCTGCCTCTCTGCCTCTCTGCCTCTCTGCCTCTCTGCCTCTCTGCCTCTCTGCCTCTCTGCCTCTCTGCCTCTGCCTCTGCCTCTGCTCAAAGAACCAGCCTTGCACCTGAGAAGATGTACCATTGCTTCCAGATCACCAAAGACTCTGTTCAGTCTCCCAAGCTAGAAACAGCAACTGGAATTATTTTACCTGAAATTTTAGCAAAAAGAAATATAGGAGATAGTGAGAATTCATCCCTGTCCTAAGGACCATCAAGGGCACATGTTTGTTCTTTTACAGTTCTCTAGTTTAGAAAATCCAAAATCAAAGATTTGTCAGATTATTGCCAGATTTCTCTGGTTCTGACTTGGACCATTAGAGTAATTAAGTCACCTAATTAATAACTGTGAATATTAGCAAGTCATAAAAGTGAAAATGACCACTAAAATTAATTCAACTTATATTTAGTAACAGTAAATAGATTTGTATTTATATAGATTGGCATTGAAGTACATATGTATCAATAACAGTTAAGTAAATAGAGGCTATGATTTCAATAGGAAGAAAGGGTCAGGTGTGTGGAAGAACAAGATTAAGAGCCAAAAGAAATACAATTAAAATTGCATTTTAATTTAAAACATTGAAAAGTTAAAAGCAGCCCAACTTTTAGCAGGTATTCACATTTGTACTTTAGAATTACAAGACTTTATTTTGAGGCACATTTGATACCGTTTACCACAAAACTAACAAAGCATTTTACAAAACATCTTTGTAAAATGTTTCTAGATAGATATAAATGAACAAAAATGTCCAAAGAATTATCACAAATGCTTTGAGAACATTGGGATATATTTTTTAAAATCTTATAACCAACAAATATACCACTTCTTTCTTTGGCTTAAGTTTTTACTGTCTAAAATTATATTATGGAGATATTAATATTGATTTAATACAATCAAGAATTAGTAAACTCTCTCACCTTATATCTAGTTCCATAATCTGTATGTAGCTAGTATGGCCAGAATGTGTCATCCAAAACATAAATTGGAAATTTATTCCTTAAAGTAACACTCATAAAATAGGACTTACAAGGAACTGCTCAGATCATGAGAGTAGAACTAAACATTTCTGTGGGGAATAAAGAGGCTCTTGCCTCAACCACATGCAGACATGGCACTCCTCTAATGGTCCAAGTCAGAACCAGAGAAATCTGGCAATAATCTGACAAATCTTTGATTTTGGATTTTCTAAACTAGAGAACTGTAAAAGA
The DNA here is from genome assembly GCA_902729485.2 of Mus minutoides. NCBI lineage: Eukaryota > Metazoa > Chordata > Mammalia > Rodentia > Muridae > Mus > Mus minutoides. The sequence continues at coordinate 1,164,532 of LR749979.1, read as the reverse complement.
ACAAACATGTGCCCTTCATACTTTATCAAGTCTTAGGCATCCCACTATAGAAACACAGAGGTCACTAAGATAATCACTGAAATTACAAGAAAAATAAAATTTGGTGCATACGGAAAAGAGAGTTTCCTTGGGTTCATATACACAAATACACACATATATTTAAATAATGATTTAAGATTAATGAACACAATAACATGTCATTATGACATTAATCATTGGGTTTCTTTCCATTCAGAAAAAAACTATTTCAGGATATAGAGAGATGGAGTAGTCTGCAAGTTAAATGTTGTGCAAGCATGAGGATGTGAGTTTGGATCCTCAGCACCAATGTAACTTAGGCCGTGTGTGTGTGTGTGTGTGTGTGTGTGTGTGTGTTCTGAAGTTCCTCCATGCTGCCATGAGAGGTGATAACTTTCTTCCTGTCCTGTCCCCAGGAGCCAAATACTACCCTGCAAACAAACAAACAAACAAACAAACACTATTAAGGAGGTATGGAAAACCTATTTTTGGGTTACTCAAGAGAGCCCAAGAACTCCCAAATAATACAGGCTATTGCTATTGCCCTTGGTTACCCAACCCCAGAAACTGAAGGTAAGAAAACACTATGCACTTTAGACATAGGACTTGAAGAAACTGAGCTGTAACTGATCTGTAAGTCTTCACCCTGGAGACTAGATTTCATAGCTATGCAAGCTGCCAAGAGAGGATTGCAATCAACAATTCTAGCCAAGCTATATTGACTATGAACCACAAAGGCTAGCTCTGAGAAATATCCCTAAACCTCCAATAGTAGCACTTATATAATGTTGTAACTAATAGCCATCTTATGAATTTAACGTTCACTCAATAATAAGGAATTCATGCATGGTACTGTACACCTAGCCAACTACCCATGGCTAGTAAGCAGTGTATCTTATTAATACAACTTTCCTAAATCAACATAATTCATACCTATCTCCTACATATCTATCCTTATATCCAGACAAAGATAGGTCTCATTCCTCATCAAATAAGCTTCTCTATGCAGCAGGTGGAGACCTTTATAGAAATACACAACTGATCAAAATACAGACAACAACTGATTCTGTGATGTCCAGCCCGATTGATACATCTACAATACAACTTATACACCTGGCTTAAATAACAACTTAGAAGAGAGGAATGAAATACTGTAATAACAACAAAACCAGGAATTCTCCTACAAGGTTGTGTCTTTTAGACATGATAAGGAAGCTGTAACCATGAAATATCAATATGGATGCCTAAACAAGACCTGGACAATGACAATATCAATAGTTCAAACTCTCGCCTGGATAAGAGAAATCTCATGGGGCTGTAACGACAAATAGCATCCATTGTAAAATTATATATATATATGTATTCCATTTATATGGATATATATGTTTTTTTAAAGAAATTGTGGTCATAAAGTTGAAAAGAATAAAGTTATATAGAGGTTGGAGAGAGGAGAAGGAGGAAAGATGTAATTATAATTTTTGTAATAGTTGGGTCAGGTAGTATACATCTTATTTCTGGGAAAGCGGAATGGGTAAGGACCCAGGGGTTGTTGAAGCTCACTGATCAGATTAAAATAGTAGAGATTGAGAAATACGGTCAATGTCATTTTCTTAGTCCCACATACAAGCAAACACATGCAGACACACGCCAACATGCACATGTTTGTCTGTTACATTCATATTCAGTACACACCACATACATACTCAATTAAATCAGATTTTTAAATTAGATCCTAAAAAACAATTTGTATATTTGATTGCACAAACCAATACTATTTTCTAGCCAACACAGTGATCAGATACCATTTTTTTCTGTAATGCCAGATCCAAAGAATATAGAGAATGACAAGCAGATGAATGAAAGATAAAATCAGAAGAAAATAACGCACTTGTTCAATGACATCTTTTAAAGTGTTTTCACATTCATCACACCAAATTACATATTAATAAATGCATCTCATTTAAGCATACAAGTTTTCCTAATTTTCCCACTCACTTATAAGATATATTCCAAGATTAAATAAAGTTATTGTAGTATTATTACATATGATATTAATAAATCTTGAACTTGAGAAATGTTTGAAGCCAAGAACCAAGTAAAATGCTTAAACCATAATCCTTGATTAATCTTGTTTATAGTTTCCTATTTAAATAAACAGATCTAAGCATGAAACTCTAATCTTTACAACTGTGATTGCTAACATTTATTAAATTGCTTAAAAACAACAGACTAGGCCAGATAACAGTTTGAGGTTCTGTCCTACCTAAAAGTTGTGTGACTAATGGCTGTATGAACATAAGTCAAGTTAGTGACAGCAAGGTCAGACAAGACTTTAGATGACTGGGTCTATACAACAAGGTTCTTAGCATTCAAAAGAAGAAAACCAAAATATGCTGAAAAGACAGCCACTGTAGAAAATGAAAATCCTTTATATATTGAGGAATCTTAAAGCCACCTTTCAAAGATTGTATCCTCTCATATAGTAGTTATTTTTCATTTAAACCAATAAAAGAAAATAGAATAAGTCATATAACATATTATCATTCAGATTTAATTAAAATATCTCCTCTCCTCCCACTTCTGCTCTGTTTGCTATGCCAATGGAAAACAAAACCAAGGTGAATAAACATTTAGTGTGTCAACTCTCTGAAAAAAAAACCTTCTGTAACATATCTTTCTTTATGACAAAAGTCCATCATCCTCCAAGAGGATTCCCTAATTCATCATCCATATTTAGAGATACATTTTAATCTTCCCATTCAATTTAACCCAGAAGCCACTACCCACAAAAGGTTTTTCAAACTCTATTTATGGTTAAACAAATTTAAAGCAAAACCCCTCAGTCACATTAGACCCATTTCAAGTGCTCAATAACTATGTGGTTCATGGCAACTGTGGGAGGCAATGAAGAACAAGTATCTCAGTCATAATTAACATAGAAATTTCAATAGGGCAACACAGCATGCCATGTATCATATGCACACATTCCATTTAGAAACTGATATGGTCTAAATTTAGCTTTTCTGTTTTCCAGTTTTATGGTCAATATTAAATTGTTAGCAGACATTGGCTGAGCATCTATCCTAAAGATGGCATCTGCTAAAGACAATGAGTGAGTGATGACATTGTTTCCTCTAGTGAATCCCTGGTTACCTGGAAAATTAATATGACAGAAATTAGAAAAAGAAATTTTTACTCTGGTTTAGCTGTTGAAATGGGAGATCATTGAAAGTTCAGACATATACGAACAGGAGTATTGTAAGGATGCAGCTGAGTAGGCAGAGACTGACCTTATGGCGATTTCTGTGCCTCCTAGAGCATCTACCACATGCTATTAAGAAACCAAGAACTGGGCAGTGGTGATGCACACCTTTATTTCCAGCACTTGGGAGGCAGATCTCTGTAAGTTTAAGGCCAGCCTTTTCTACAGAGCAAGTTCCAGGACAGCTAGGGCTACACAGAGAAACTCTGTCTTGAAAAAACAACAAACAAACAAAGGAAACCAAGAAACAAAATGATCAAGAATAGGATTTTATAGAGACACGTAACATAGGATGACTTGAGATGGACAGTTAGTCATGTGCTAAAGATTAGAAAACCTGGAAATTAAATTAAATTCACACTGTCAAAGGTAGACCTGAAGCAAGTACAGACATAGAGGAGTTAGTAAAAGTAAGCCACACTGGGGGAAATGAAAAAATAGTGACCAAGTGATGTTGGGATAAACATTGTTTCAAAGAAGAAGACAGTATCCAAAGGTTATGACAAAGAGCCAGAAATAACTCAACACCACAGAGATTGAAGGACAAGAGAATGTTCGCCCATACAGGAGGTCAGAATAGGGAAGACAGCCAGTATGGGGACACTGCTTTGGCTATCTCTTATCCATGATATTTCCACATTCAGTGATTTATCTTTCTCTTTGAATGCTTTAATGACATGTGGAAGTCATATAAATCTTTTGGATAGGTTGTGGTCATTGGATAATGCAAGATAGCAGAAGTATTGATGTTAATATTTTTCAATCAAGCATAAATGTAAAATCTGCAAAAAACATTTGAATATAGGGTAAAAAAGTAACAGTCCTATGTTTACTGGCTTTGTGCCTGAAACTTCCTGCCCTGGTAGTGTCCTTCCATTTATCCATTTCCTGGCTTGGGCTTCTTTTTAGCTTGAGTGACCTGCTCCAGAAGCTACTTACAAAGACCTGGTTTCAATTGTTCATTCCTGTATTCGACCCTGGGTGCTTAGCCAACAATTCAAGAATCACAAAAATGCCCTTTCCAGATTTGTCTGAATTTAATAACATTATCAAAAAGAAAGTCAACATGTTAAAGTCCAAATCTCACATGAGAAGTGAAATGTGTTGTTAGCAGAAAAAGCAAGACAAGATCAACACAGAAGTCACATCTGAATGTACCTTACAAAGTTAATACTATACATTTCGTGTGAGGAATCAACCGAAATAGTAATCCACAGCTCTGGCACTATGTCCTTTCGCACTGCCTGAAATGGAGTTCACAAAATCTTGAGACATTCAAGGACACTTGCACTTGATCCAATTTAGTGCTACCATTTAGATCTGTGATATTGCCTGAAGTTCTATGTGTTAGCGGCTTCTTTTTTCCTTGGCATGGTTGGGAATCCTTAAGTGGAGGAATAGTGGGAGAAGGTAGGTGAGTGGGCCCATCTGCTTGAGCAAGATATTGAGGCCTCTATTTTATTCTCTCTCTAATTCTCACTGACAAGATAGAAACAGCTCTGTTCCACCATGTACTCATTCCTATGATGATACTCTTACTCTTGGAAGACTCAAAGCATGGACCAATCAACCATGGACTGAAGACACTAAAATTTTGAGCTAAAATATATCTTCTTCATTAAAGTAATGAATATCTGTATTTTTCATAGCAATGTACAGCTCACTAACATAATGGGTAATGGAAAGAAAGCTCATTAAGAATTCTTTATATTTCTGAGCAATTAGACAAAAGGAGATCAAGGGGATAAAAATTGGAAAGGAAGAAGTCAAAATATCACTATTTGCAGATGATATGATCGTATATATAAATGACCCTAATAATTCCACCTGAACTCCTAAACCTGATAAACAGCTTCAGTGCAGTAGCTGGATTTAAAATTAATTCAAACAAATCACTGGCCTTTCTCTACACAAAGGATAAACAGGCTGAGAAAAAAATTGAGGAAACAACACCCTTCACAATAGTCACAAATAATATAAAATACCTTGGTGTGACTAAGGAAGTGAAAGCTCTGTATAATAAGAACCTCAAGTCTCTGAAGAAAGAATTCAAAGAAAATCTCAGAAGATGGAAAAATGTCCCATGCACCATGCTCATGGATTAGCAGGATTAATATAGCCAAAATGTTATCTTGCCAAAAGCAATCTACAGACTCTATGCAATCCCCATCAAAATTCCAACTCAATTCTTCACAGAGTTAGAAAGGCCAATTTGCAAATTCATCTAGAATAACAAAATACCTAGGATAGCAAAAACAATTCTCAAAATTAAAAGGACCTCTGGTGCAATCACCATGCCTGACCTCAAGCTGTACTACAGAGCAATTGCGATAAAAACTGCATGGTACTGGTACAGCAACAGACAGGTAGATCAATGAAATATAATTGAAGATCCAAAAATGAACCCACACACATATGGTCACTTGATCTTTGACAACGGAGCTAAAACCATCCAGTAGAAAAGAGACAGCATTTTCAAAAAATGTTCCTGGCACAACTGGCGGTTATCATGTAGAAGAATGCGAATTGATCCAGTCTTATCTCCTTGTACAAAGCTAAAGTCTAAGTAGATTAAGGAACTCCACATAAAACCAGAGACACTGAAACTTATAGAAGAGAAAGTGAAGGAAAGCCTCGAAGATATGGGCACTGGGGAAAAAATCCTGAACAGAACAGCAATGGCTGGTGCTGTAAGATTGAGAATCGACAAATGGGACCTCATAAAATCTCAAAGCTTCTGTAAGGCAAAAGACACTGTTAAGAAGACAAAAAGTCCACCAACAGATTGGGAGAGGATCTTTACCAATCCTAAATCTTATAGGGGAATATATACAAAAAAAACTCAAGAAGCTGGACTCCAGAAAATCAAATAACCTCATTAAAAAATGCGGTACAGAGCTAAACAAAGAATTGTGAACTGAGGAATACCGAATGGCTGAGAAGCACCTGAAAAAAGGTTCAACATCCGTAATCATCAGGGAAATGCAAATCAAAACAACTCTGAGATTCTACCTCACACCAGTTAGAATGGCTAAGATCAAAAATTCAGGTGACAGCAGATGCTGGTGAGGATGTGGAAAAAGAGAAAAACTCCTCCATTGCTGGTAGGATTGTAAGCTGGCACAACCACTCTGGAAATCAGTCTGGTGGTTCCTCAGAAAATTGGACATAGTACTAATAGAGGATCAAGCAATACCTCTCCTGGGCATATACCAGGAGATGTTCCAACTTGTAATAAGGACACATGCTCCACTATGTTCATAGCAGCCTTATTTATAATAGGCAGAAGCTGGAAAGAACCCAGATGTCTCCCCAACAGAGGAATGGATACAGAAAATGTGGTACATTTACACAATGGAGTACTACTCAGCAATTAAAAACAATGAATTTATGAAATTCTTAGGCAAATGGATGGATCTGGAGGATATCATCCTGAGTGAGGTAACCCAGTCACAAAAGAACACACATGATATGCACTCACTGATAAGTGGATATTAGTCCAGAAATGTAGAATACCCAAGAAACAATTTGCAAAAGATGGGAAACTAAAGAAGAAGGAAGACCAAAGTGTAGATACTTCATTCCTTCTTAGAATGTGGAATAAAAATACCCATGGAAGGAGTTACAGAGACAAAGTTTGGAGCTGAGATGGAAGGAAGGACCATCCAGAGACTGCCCCACCAAATCCCATAAACAACCACTAAACCAGCAAGATTTTGCTGACAGGACCCTGATATAGCTGTCTCTTGTGAGGCTATGCCAATGCCTGGCAAATACAGAAATGGATGCTCACAGTCATCTATTGGATGGAACACTGGGCTCCCAATGAAGGAGCTAGAGAAAGTACCCAAGGAGCTAAAGGGGTCTGCTCCTATAGGAGGAACAATATGAACTAACCATTACCCCCTGAGCTAGTGTCTCTAGCTGCATATATAGCAGAGAATGGCCTAGTCGGCCATCATTGGGAGGAGAGGCCCCTGGTCTTGCAATGACCCAATACAGGGGAATGCCAGGTCTAGGAAGCCAGAATGGGTGGGTTGGGGAGCAGGGCTGGGTGGGAGGGTATAAGGGACTTTCGGGATAGCATTTGAAATGTAAATGAAGAAAAATATCTAATAAAAAATTGTTTTTGAAAAAAAAGAATTCCTCATATTTGTTTCTCTTACTGGGTGAAGCTACTTTAATCACAATAATTGAGGATCTGATAACTCAATTTGCATTTCACAGAGGAGATTGTAGGGAACACTGGAGGTGACCTGAAAGGAAGACCATCAAGGCCATTCTACATGCTGTGAAAGGACTGAGTCACGAAATTGTTATTGACAATGACAGGAAAATGTTATCGTCAATGCAAAGAGAAGACACTGGCTTTGTAATTTTCCTCCTGAGATGTAGCAGAACATCAGTGTGCTTTGGGAGGCTGGGATCTTCATATTACATCTTCATATTACGCAGAAACAAAGAGAGAAATATTGAGTCAAAGTGATTCACTACCATGGGAAGTCCTGGTGCTATACAGGAAGTACAGGAGTTAAACCCAGATCCTTATTCCAAACAGAATACTATCTACTCAGAGACCTCACTTTAATCTCCTAATTTACTTACCATCAGTTTATTCATCTGTAAAATGGAAATATTCATTTTTAAGCTATTTTGGTAGGATATTGTGACATCAAAAAAATCATGATTGGAAAATGTTTTGCAGTCTGTATATTCCTATGCATATGGGAACTATTATCTTGTCTTTTCCCCTGAAACACTTGTCCTTGGAGTTCACTTAGCCCAAAGTTTTCCAAATGACTTCTGAGAGAACATTTTTTGAGCTATTCAAATGAAGATGTAGACAAAATATGAGTTTTTTTTTTTTTCCTGATCCAAAGAAGTTGCTTCCTTTCACAGATTTCACTCTTATGTCATTAACTAAATTTAAATCATGCCTAAAGACTTACTTGCTTGGCAGCCCAGTTTCATATCCTGTTTGGTTTAATTTTTCAAATTCTTTTGAAAAGCACTCCAAGATGTTTGCATGAAGATCACTCAACAAATGCCTCTCTTGACTGCACATACAAGGACACACCCACATCAATGGGAAGAAAAATGATTCAGACTTTTGTTAAGGAGGTAAAACATGTCAACAAAAAAACAGTTCCTACCCATATCTATTGCCACCCCAAAGGGCCATGTCTTGGATCCTGAACCTACTCAGAGTAACTCGAGAGGCTAATGAGATCTTATAGAATGCAAGGTTACCAACTGACAGAGATCTGTTAGGATATGGTTCAAAACACAGTACTTTCCATGAAGCCTGTATCTTGGCAAGAGAAAACTCCCCAGTGTTTCAACATTATCAAGAGACTAACCATCAGATCCTGCACTGTGTTATATAAACACAATAACCTCATTGTTAGCAGCTGCTCACTGGTCAGCATTGCACAACTGACCAGGTGCACAGCAGGACAGGGTTCTGTCTTTATTCAAAGATGAAAGATAGGTGGGCTAAGGATTTAATCTAGTGTGGAAATGTATTTGCTTTAAGCCTCCATAATTATTATAATCTATAAATTAATTGGCCAAGTAATTAGAAATTAAAGCATGCTACAGATATATAATCTTTAATTTGTGACTTCTTTCTTTTGCCCTTTATGTAAGAATTGACTTTAAACTCGGTTATTGGATGTGTAAAAATAATAATTGGCTCACTGTAGCTAAATACCATCAGATAATTCCATGGAGGTGTTTATAAATTACTAATTGCAAGAACAGTTTACTTTCAATGAACACATTAATATAACTGAACAGTTTTCAACTATACCCACTATAATATACAAGGATATCCACTATATAAATAAAGGAAAGACTTATTCACATGGGATAGAAGTGCTTTTAGCATTAACATTTAAATAAAATATTGTCACATATTTGAGGAAAAATACTTTCACTAAAGTAATAGTAAAGATCAGATGTTTTTTTAATTCCCATGATAATGTTTCAAAGGATATTGAAGGATTATTTGGTTTCAAGCCTTTAAAGGTATATTTAGAATAGTATAAAGGCCTTGACCTCAAAATTTTGGCTACAAAGTTTCTTTTAGAACATGTAAAACTATTGCCTTAAGAAGAAGATTATCCTTCCAGCCTGTGCCTTCTGCCCAGGCAGATCACCAGCTCCTCTGAAGACACCACAGTCTGAAGGCCACCCAGGAGTTCCATTGCATGCAAGTCAATAGACAGGAGCCTAGCATGGTTGCCCCCCTCCCCAGAGGCCCAACAAGCAGGTCAAAGAGTTAAATGCAGATACTTACACCCAACCAATGGACAGAAGCTGGGGACCCCTGTGGTTGAGTTATAGAAAAGCTGGAAGAAGCTGAGGAGGAGGGCAACCCCATAGGGAGACCAGTAGTCTCAACTAACCTGGACCCCTGAGATCACTCAGATACTGAGCCACCAACTAGGCAGCATACACCAGCTGATATGAGGTCTCTGACACATATACAGTGGAGGGACTGCCTGTTCTGACCTTAGTGAGAGAAGAAGCACCTAACCCTGGAAAGACTTGAAGCCCAAGGAAGTAGGGAAGTCTGGGGGTGGAGGAGAGGGGGCAGAAACATCCTCTTGGAGACCTGGAGATGTGGGGAGGGGGAAGAAGAACAGCCAGAGAGCAGACCAGAACAAGGAGGGGGATAACAAATGAGCTGTAAAAAGAGATTTAAAAAAAGAAAAGATTATCAAAGGCTCAAGTTCAGGGTTATGTTTATAGTACTTTTTATTAGTGAAAAATAGTCTTAAGACTCTGCTTAATGACAAAATATTGACTAGTGTTCATTATGTTTATGAAATACAATCTCAGGGTGACTCTGGTGAGAAGCTTGTGCCCATTCAATGGCAGGTACAACTGTCTTTTACTTGATCTTCTCTTCCACAATGCCAGTTTAAATTTATTTTAAAATTGTTTCATAATAAATTCCAATTTTGTTTCACAATGAAGTAGAAGAATTCTAGAATTGCTGAGGGATGTGAAAACAACATGATTTGCTAAGTTATCTTCAGTCTAGAAATAGCATGTAGATGATATGAATGAAAAGCACACTTCACAAGCCCTAGGGTGCCCCAGTAAAGGGAATGAAGCCATTTTCAGGTTCTGTTGTAGGGGTTTGCTCATAATGCTATGGTTCTACTTTCCATAGGAATAAATTGAGGTACTTTTTTGTACTTTTTTATGATTTCTGAAAATAACACCAGTGGTGACTTCCCTCACCTATCATTTTGCAGGGTGGTGTTCACTTGCCTGAGGACTGTAGATTATCACAAGCCCTTGAAGAGATAGTATACCTCACTCTTCAGTACTTTCAGTACAAATTATAAAGAAGGGAGACTACAGTTTTAGTTGTTTTATTTCCCTAGACACATCAATCATGAGGTCAGGCATTTGCTTCTGTTTGCAATGGTCTCTAGTTTTTCATTTCATAAACCAATTTTTTATTAATACAGGGTGAATTGAGCTCTTTGAAATTCCACCCATGTTCCATCCATGTTCAAAATACCCTTAGAAAGTGCCGGTGAAAGCAAGTTGGTTTATTGAAAGGCATAACATATATAGCACATACACATCCAAAACTATAGACATATGCACTTTAAGTAATGGAAAACCATATCTTGCTTATATTTCTGTTCCTTTCCCTGCTGCAAGTAAAAGGCTTGGCAGAATCTCTACACTGGTTCCAGCTTGAATTACATCTTGTAGAAATTATTAAAAAGTACTAGCCTGTGGGTCTTCCTATATCTTATTTCCTGAGAAAATAGCATTTTACCCGATATATATCATCAAAAAGATAGTGTTAAATATGTATGATAAAACAAAAATAGTCCTTTTTAAAGCTTCCCACATGATTTTCATATAAAAAACAATAATCAGTTTTCATATCTTTCTCAGGAACACAATAAAAACTTTAAAACTGTCCCCCTTCAGTTTTAAAAATTAAATGAGAAAATTTGTGGGTCCATATTTTCTGGATACTGTGAAATGTCAGGTACTCTTTGGCTAGTAAACTCATTCTAGACTTAAAAGTCCCCTAGTCATGGCATCTTTCCTCAAAACATTCTTCTCACAACAGTCCTTCATGGCTCCATTTCCATTTATGTACTAGAATACTTATAATTAGAGAGGATTTTAATCCTCATTCCTTTCAGTTTGATTATAAAGTGACTTATTGATGCTTATGATGACCATTATATACCCACTGTCTAACAGCACTTAGTGCATAAGAGGTGCTCAGTAAGTATGAATTGAACTAATAGTAATCAATCAATTCAATAAATAGGAAACAGGTGTATGAAGCTGTTTGATGAAGTAAAAGCCATAAAACAGTTGTACTGGATCTGGCTGGTGCAGGAGCATTTCACACAAATCTCCAATTAGAAGTCAAAAGGAAAGCCTGTAGAGTGAAAGCTCTGGAATAGTTTCACAATTAAAGATTCAAGAAATGTGGATGGTCAAGTTAAAGTTGAGGCTTTTTTCCTGATAGTTTTGCACATTGACTATGAAGATTATTTCATACAGCTAAACTATTTTACATGTATTCCTCTATTCCTACAAGAAGCCGGGTCAGGTGAATTATCTCAGAAGGAAAAGAAACATGAGAAATACTGACCACATAATCCATAAGTCCTCTGCATCTGCCAGGAAAGCTTCTGTAGGCCAACATAGGGGTCTTTGTTTAAATTTTACCTGCTGCTATGTTCTTAGTCTGATCAGTTTTACTATCTGGGTTCTCTGTTTAAGTTTCTGTTGTCCTGGAAACTCCTCACTGAGTCTTACAGAGTCTTGACACACCAAATGCATCCACACATCATAAGATCACTCTGTGTGGATCTTTCCAAATGTCTCACTCAATTAGAGTGAATGCATAGTGAGTAGAATGAATGCATCTCATCAGTGACCTAGCACGACGAGAGGAGGCTGGACAGGCTTGAAGGCTCACTACAGCACCATATCACAAGCCAACGTGGTAGAAATCTGCAAATCATGGGTTGAGTTGTCATGTTGAAGGGTGAAATGCTCCCCCAGCATTTGCAAATCAATAAATGACTTTAACCATGCGAAAACACGGCATGATGGACTAGCTGTCTGCAAGTGGTAAAATGTTTGCCACATAATGTTTGGTCATTTACTATTTATTAGTCCTAATAGAGTTGAGAAAAATGTTGTTTTAGAAAACAAGTAATCCACAGGCTTGTGAACCCCATGAAGACAGAGAATATTTTTATGACTTTTCCTGTATCCTTGCATGGCCCCTGTGTTGGCTTACAGAAACCTTCCTGGCAAGTGCAGAGGACTTATGGATTAGGTGGTCAGTATTTCTCGAGTTTTCTTTCCTTCTGAGATAATTCACTTACTTGACACAGCTTCTTGTAGGAATAGAGGGATACATGTAAAACAGTTTAGCTGTATAAAATAATCTCCATAGCCAATGTGCAAAACCATAAGGGATAGTTCTTGTAAGGAATAATGAACACTTACTGTGTGCCCACATACTCTCAGTGCTGAGAACTGAACAGTTGGCAATCGGCAAACATCATACTTTCCTAGAGCTCACATTATTGATGGGTATAGAAGACAGACTGAAACAAGAAACTGGCCACAGGTCTGAGAATCAGTGACAAAGGAGAAGGAGTGGAGGGGAAGATCTCTGTGAGGGCGAACTGGGAGAAGGGCAAAATTTGGTATGTAAATAAAATAATTAATTAATTTATAAAAACTCTTGTAGCTAAAATAAATGAATAAATAATCATGTAATTTAAAAAAAGTCTTCTGTTTACTTAAAAACATGTCAGATCCACATGGATTCAGTACAGAATTGTACCAACCCCTCAAAGAAGAACAGCAATATGCCTCAAATTATTGCAAAAGTAAAAGAAAATATCTCTTCCAAAATCTATTTACACAACCAATATTAGCATGCTACCAAAACCAGACAGACCAAGACAAGACAAGAACTATAGGCCAAGCTCCTTAATGAATACAGATGTAAAACTTCTAGCAAACCAAATTTAAGATCACATTAAAATGATCATCCACCATGATCAAGTCAACTTCATCCCAGCAATACATTGATGCTTAAACATATATAACTCAACAAATGTAAACAGAAATATTCAAAGAAAGAAACCCATTATTATCTTGTTATAAGCAGAAATGCACTTTGACAAAACTGATAATAAAATCCTGTACAGTCTAGAGATACATGTAACATATATCAACCCATTAAAAGTGATACACAGCCCACCGCCAACCTTATGCTAAGTGAAGAGATTTGAATGCATTGCCACTACAATCAGGAACAAAACAAGAAGCTCATCTTCTCCACTCTTGTTCAACACAGTGCCTGAACTCTTAGCTAGAGCAGTGATATGAGAGATGAAGAAACAAGTAAGATTCCTTTTTACTTAAAGCATTAACTCTTCTTAGAAAACTTTGGTTTTCGTTGTGTTGTCTTCACACATATGTCATTATACTTAGTCTTATTTACCTTCCCAGTGTTCTTTCTCTCTCCAGGTCTCCTTATTTGACAGTTAAGCCGGGCGTGGTGGCGCACGCCTTTAATCCCAGCACTTGGGAGGCAGAGGCAGGCGGATTTCTGAGTTCGAGGCCAGGAGGCCAGCCTGGTCTACAAAGTGAGTTCCAGGACAGCCAGGGCTACACAGAGAAACCCTGTCTCAAAAAACAAAAACAAAAACAAACAAACAAAAAAAGACAGTTAAAGACAGAGTTAGTAGCCAAAGCTACAAGGTTCAGCTTACATTCACTCTCTAGGCTGCTACTTTTATACCTCCAGATAGATACCTTACATCACATTCAACACTTTCAAACACATATGGTTCTGCTACTGAGCTATGTAAGCTTTGCCGGTTGTTTTTGATGTATTTTTGATTTTATGTACAGAGTGAGGGCTATCCTTTACTACTTATGAAAAATGGTAAATGCCAATAAGCAATAGTCAAACAAACAGTTGCAGCTCTTAAATACAGCCAGCGTTTATAACACAGGAAAGCCTCACATCTGACTCATTGCTCTTCAGAGAAAGAAGAAGAAGCCTAGGAGACTTTTTGACTTCTGATCAACTTTTACCATTCTTTACATGGCTAGTCAACAAACAAACAAAATTTCTGGAATTAAACACAGGAGAAATTGATATAGTCTACCTATACCATTGACTGGAAGAAAGAAATTAGTTGAACTCTTCTGAAACAACTTGAAATTCAAATATGACATCACCTGGCTTCTATTTCCCATCTACTTGTGATTAGTTTTCTAAAAATTGTGACACATATTTAAAAATTATTTCATCAAATTATACATAGAAAAAAAGTCATCCAAAACAAAGGATTAAGGGAGGCCTTGTTCCTTTCTATGAAAAGTTCACCAACTTATTGTTAGCATAATAAAAATAAAATGATTAATATAAAAAGATAGGGAAAATTTAGAACATTGCTTTAAATGATTGGGTTTGGATCTCAGGTTCAGTCACTTAGCCTAGAAAAGATGAATCCTTTTTTTGCTGCTCAATATCCTTAACTCCATGTCTTCTATGCAGACTTAATTCCCCAGAGCTATGGTGATAATTTAACCATATATGTTAGCAACTCACCTACTAATTTGCAATGGTCCATGCTAAATGCACCATGTATGTGAAAGTAGATAGCCGAGTCACAGATGAGGTATCAAGTTATTGGACAATATGCCCCACTTCACAGTAGCAGACATATTCACAAACAAAATCAGAATTAAAACCCAATGTGAATTTAAGTCATTTAGCAGTCTATCTATAATTATACTGAATACATTGCAGAATTGATAAACAATAAATAATTAAATTTACAGTTAAAATGTACAATATAGTATTTAATTGTTTGTTAATATAAAATAAATATACAAAGGTCTATTGAAGCCAGTATCCACAGGTTTGATTCACATGGAGACCCTGCTGATCTCTGAAACCTTGTCTATAAATGGTGACTGGTCATACAGAAGTATGAGAAGGGGAACAATGTTTACAGCAGATAAAAAGTATGTGTCATCATGTAACATGCTTTTGGAATGATGAATTTCATAAACACATTTTAAACACTATAGATAGGTAAAGTTACCTAATACTTTTAGGTTAAAAAAAAAGGAGGATAGGTCAGATTAGAGAGATGGTTCAGTAGGTTTGTTATTCAAGCAGGAGGAGGTTAGTGTAGATCTCTAGCACCCATATTAAAAAAAAAAAAGTGTGATAGTATGCACCTGTAACTTCAGTGCTGATGAAGCAGAGACAGTTGGATCCTGGGAGTTCACTGGATAGCCATTGTAGCCAACCTGTGATCATGTAGTTCAGTAATTGACCCTCTACCAAAGTATATAACCAATAAGACAGAGAGAAATTGAGAACAGCCCAGTGATAAGCTTGGGCTTCTACATGTGCTCCCATGGGCAACTGCATCTACACACAGACACACATATTTACACACACACACCAAAAAGAAAAGAAAAAATGGAGGTTCTCCAATCATATTCTCCAAAGAAAAGGATATGAGGGTTTTAAAAGCCTGGCTCAAGGGTAGTGGGATTAAACACTGTATGGGACATTCTGGGTACATCTCCCCTTCAAGACATCTCATCTCCAAAACTACAAGTTGTTTTATGGCATTATTAAGGAATCTGACATCTGAAACCAAACTTAATCTTTTTAGGTATTTATTAATAAATAGGAAGTATTTACTCTTTATTTAAATGATCAGTTTTGAAAGATTCATATTGCCGTACAAAATACTTATGACATATAAATTGTGTGTGTGTGAAGGTGGCTGGAGAAAATGTTTATTATTACTTAGGGGAAACCAGACTGGATTAAAGCACACCTGGTTACTAAGGATGAGGAGGAAAGGGGAAAGAAAAGGAATGTGAAATGTCTGCAGAGCTCATTAGTGCCCTGTTACCAAATGAGTCACGAACATCACTGGCTGTGATTCAAACGGTTGTCCTGTTCTGAGTAACATGGCGGCAATCTAAAGATCCACAGCTGGACTCTGGAAAACCCCGTCAGAATCTTTTGTAATAAAAATAACAAATTTGCTACATTGGTTGTTTGACACTGGACCATCTCGGAATAAATCCTTTCAAAGCCAGGGGCCCATAAGAGCTGTTTTCTGCAGTCGGGTGAAAATGGGATTTGTTTTTAAGGTACTCTGGTATTAGCAAATGCTGAGTGAGTAGTTTTGAGAAGTCCCAACTAAAGCCTAAAATAATGAGCATCTGAATTCAGACAACTTGAGACACATCTCTGTTTCTAAACTTTTTCCCTCTGTGACTGAGTTTCGCAGACCACTTTCCAAACAATGCACGGGCACGATGCATCATCACCTACTATATCCAATGTCTTTTCTTATTCCATAGAACTTAGATGCCAGTGTTGATGCTACCTGTAACACCATTTGACTTATCTGTTCTTCCTCAGATGCAGTCTGAATTTGTTCTTTATCACAGCATCACTAAAATCTAAATCTAGCAGAGAACCGACATGTCATCAGTTTAGCTTCCATTCATAAGGAAAGTCAACACCACAGTAATAGGAAGTGGTTAAAATAATTTCTTCCCAAAGTATTACCCATGCTTTCTCCACCCTTACTCTTTAAACTAAAGACTAAAAACTGTGCTGTTAAGTATGGGTGGACACATTTTAAATCATCAGGTAATGCAGTGTCTTCCTTAGGCTCTTCAAAGTGTTTGTCTTGCAACTGTCCCTATCACCTTTATGGGGGTCCATCCACCTCATCATCTTTCTTTCGCTTGACTTGCAAAGTTATCTGACTGCCAGAGAATGAAACTCAACCATCTACTGACAACATCCCCAAATACTTCCAGGAATGAATAGTATCTCCTTCAAATATACACTAAAAGCACTGTGAATAGTTTCTTATTCCATTAGGGAAAGAAAAGTAATATTTTCCTTGCTGACAGACCAATCATCTCTTCCCTGCAAAAATTTGGTAAGTGATTTTGCATGCTAAAATTTGCATGTGAAGTATAAATTTTCAGGCACATTCCTCCTGGAGAGGCAGTGTCTGATACACCTTCCAGTGCACGTTGACCACATCCTGGCCAAAGCTGAACACTGGTAATGCTAACCAGATCTGGACTACAGGAAGCAAGATGCCACACGGGACAGCTGTCAGCACTCTCTCAGCACCCAGCCTTCAATTTGGTCCTCCCTAGCAATTAGCAAGGAGCTAGGTTTGGAATGGAACAGATGCCTTGTTATCCCAAAAGCAAAGGAGAGAAATCCCTGGGTTTCTACTTGTGATTGCTGGGCCAAGGTTAACCACTATGTGAAGCCAATCCACAGCTATGTGACCAATGCTTCCTAGCCATGCCCTCCTGAGACATGTGATAAACATCAACTTATTTAGCTTTCCTTAATCCCATACAATTTTAGAATACTGCATAGTCACACTTTATTTTCAGGGATTGGTGCTGACAAAATCTCTTCGGAGGACAGAAGAGTGACTGACTGATAGATCACTCTAGATGCATTTAACAATATGAAAGTCAGATTCCAGCTAAAGGGTTTTATCCTAGTATTTTCTCCTAGTATTTTATTATAGTATTGACAGTGCAAAATTGTGTGGCAAATGATACTTTTGATGTGAAGACATAGGCAATAGCTTCCCCATCACACGTCTATTCATGGACAAATGTATGCTTACAAATACAGAAAGTTTAGAATCTAGACTTTTAGATTAGCAAAATAATTACAAGCAATTACCACATTCAAAAATCATTAGACACAGGACTCAAAACAATATTTGTCATTTGAATTTATATCTTTTCATAATGTATGCTATAGTAATATAAAATAAAACATGAATTATCATTAAATGTTTATTGAGATAATTTATGCAATGATTTCCAATAACATTTCATTTTGCTTTTGTACTGTCTATATTAATGGACTAAGGATGCTGTTAACTCCTTGTTTTTTATACCACTGGAAATCAAACCCAGAAACTCAAGCATGCTAGGCTTGTATTCTACCAGTTAGCAAAATTTCCAACCCTTGAGATAGTGTTATTAAAAAAACAATAATTAATATACTATACATATTAAGATGTTTACCTCAAGTATGCAGATCATAATTACATTTAGTTATTATTTTCTTAAAGATTTATTTTATTTATATATATATACACATATATATATATACATATATATATACACACATATATATATGTATATATGTATATGTGTGTGTGTGTGTGTGTGTGTGTGTATGTGCACGTGTGTGTGTGTACCTAGGAAGACCAAAAGAAGTAGCTGAAGTTGCAGGTGGCTGTGAGTCACCCTATAGATCTTAAAAACAAACAAAAAACAAACAAGCAAACAAAAACATTTAAAATCATATTATCCCTGTACTGGTTGGTTTTACATCAACTTGACACAAGCTAGTATCATCAGAGAGGAAGGAGCTTCAATTGAGAAGATAGCTCTATAAGTTCCAGCTGTAAGTCATTTTCTCAATTAATAACCAACAGGAGAAGGCCAAGGCCATTGTGGGTAGTCCCATCTCTGGGCTGGTGGTCCTGGGTGCTATAAGAAAGCAATCTGAGCAAGCCAGTAGGCAGTACTTCTCCACAGTGTCTGCCTCATCTCCTGCCCCCAGGTTCCTGATCTGTTTGAGTTCCTGTCTAACTTTCTGCAGTAATGAACAGCAGTATGAAAGGGTAAGAAGAATAAATCCCTTCCTCTGCAACTTGCTTTTTGATCCTGGTGTTTCATTGCAGTAATAGAAACCCTACCTAAGACACTCCATGAGGAGAAAAATGTTTGTTTGGCATTTTTCTCACTGTTATTTACATGGGAAAGAACTTTAGCCCATAAAATTGGGGGATAAACTGTAGCCCATAAAACATTGCATTTAAGTGAGTTCTTTTGTGATTGGGTTACCTCACTCAGGATGACATCCTCCAGATCCATCCATTTGCCTAGGAATTCCATAACTTCGTTGTTTTTAATAGCTGAGTAGTATTCCATTGTGTAAATGTACCACATTTTCTGTATCCATTCCTCTGTTGAGGGACATCTGGGTTCTTTCCAGCTTCTTGCTATTATAAATAAGGCTGCTATGTACATAGTGGAACATGTATCCTTATTGCCAGTTGCAACATCTTCTGGATATATGCCCAGGAGAGGTATTGCAGGATCCTCCAGTAGGACTATGTCCAATTTTCTGAGGAACCACCAGACTGATTTCCAGAGTGGTTGTGCCAGCTTGCAATCCCACCAACAATTGAGTAGTGTTCCTCTTTCTCCACATCCACACCAGCATCTGCTGTCACCTGAATTTTTGATCTTAGCCATTCTGATGGTTGAGGTGGAATCTCAAGGTTGTTTTAATTTGCATTTCCCTGATGATTAAGAATGCTGAACATTTTTTCAGGTGCTTCTCAGCCATTCTGTATTCCTCAATTGAGAATTCTTTGTTTAGCTCTGTGCCCCATTTTTTAATGGGATCATTTGATTTTCTAGTGTCCACCTTCTTGAGTTCTTTATATATATTGGATATTAGTTCCCTATCAGATGTAGCATTGGTAAAGATCCTTTCCCAATCTGTTGGTGGCCTTTTTGTCTTATTGACAGTATCTTTTGCCTTACAGAAGCTTTGCAACTTTGAGGTCCCATTTGTCAATTCTTGATCTTAGAGCACAAGCCATTGCTATTCTATTCAGGAATTTTCCCACAGTGCCCATATCTTCTAGGCTTTTCCCCACTTTCTCCTCTATAAGTTTCAATGTCTCTGGTTTTATGTGGAGTTCCTTAAACCACTTAGACTTGACCTTAGTACAAGGAGATCAGAATGGATCAATTCCCATTCTTCTACATGCTAACTGCCAGGTGTGCCAGCAATATTTGTTACTGGCTGATAAGTGGATAATAGCCCAGAAACTTAGATTACCCAAGATACAATTTGCAAAACACATGAAACTCAAGAAGAATGAATACAAAGTGTGGACACTTCGCCCTTTCTTAGAATTAGGAACAAAGCACACATTGAAGGAATCACAGAGATCAACTGTGGAGCTGAGACAAAAGGATGGACCAACCAGTGACTGCTGCAGCCAGGGATCCATCCCATAATCAGCCACCAAATGCAGACACTATTGCATACACCAGCAAGATATTGCTGAAAGGCTCCTGATATAGCTGTCTCGTGTGAGACTATACCAGTGCCTGGCAGACATAGAAGTGGATGCTCGCAGTCAGCTATTAGATGGAACACAGGGTTCCCAATGGAGGAGCTAGAGAAAGTACACAAGGAGCTAAAGAGGTCTCCAACCCTATAGGTGGAACAACAATATGAACTAATCAGTACCCCCAGAGCTCGTGTCTCTAGCTGCATATGTAGCAGAAGATGGCCTAGTTGGCCATCATTGGGAAGAGAGGCCCCTTGGTCATGCAAATTTTATATGTCCCAGTACAGGGGAACTCCAGGGTCAAGATGTGGGAGTGGGTGGGTAGGGGAGCAGGGTGGGGGATGGGGGAGGGCATAGGGGACTTTCAGAATAGCATTTGAAATGTCAGTGAAGAAAATATCTAATAAAAATTTGGAAAAAAATAAAACAACGCATTTATAAAAGTGCATTGGTTTCTCCAATGCAGAGTGTCTACAACAAACTCACAGCTTCTTCACTCTCACCACAGCCATAATTCTAATGAATTAGAAAAAAACTAAACATAAAAAAATGTGGGTGGAAAACATTAGTAGTAAATGAGGAATCTGGAGAAAAAAATTATGAGCAATATCCCAAGGTAAATACATCACACAGTTCTCAAAATGGACAGCAGTCTGTTTCATTGGACTTAAACATAAAACCTCTACAAACACAAGAAACTTCTCTCAACCCAGTTACACCTCAGTCTTTCTGGGTGTCTCATTCCTTTCTTTTCCCCCCTGCTAACCTCTTACCACACTGTTGAGTTCTGTAAAGCTCTTTAATATTTCAGTACCTCAGAACCCTTCCTACTGTTCTTATCTGAAACTGTTTCTCTCTATTCTTCATACCCTTGATCTTTATTCTTAAAGACTATTTAATCAGCAATTCATTCTTTATGGGCACTCTGCAAATATTTGTGTAATACACAAATGAAAATCTGTGTATCTATCATGTTAACCATGTGACCTTAAGGAAAATAGTTAACTTTATCTCTTCTAAGGAAAAAAGCACTATAATATGCTTAGTATAACCACCAAATATTTGAAACAACTCAAGGAGTAAAAGCATAAGCAAGCTCAAATTCTTATTTTCTAGAATGCAATGAAAAAATATGAGTGATCTACTACCATACTGTATTTTTTCTCTAAATTCACATTTTACTTGCTTTGAAAACAAGGTTTTATGACAAGAAAAACTATGCAATCCTCATTTTTAAGACAGTTAGCTACACATCAGCTAGTGAAGAAAACACACTCTCCATTTTTAATATATAACTATTATAACTTCATACATTTCACTCTATTTTTCCAATTAAATATTGAAAAGTCATAGTTACCATTTAAGTCAAATTTGGAGGCTATGTAAGATTAAAGCTTTGACATGCAGTATGATTGCAGTTAAAATACATAGCAGGACAAAAGGACTAGAGGGCTTGACAGTTTCATATAGCTTTGAAAAATCAATAAATCAATTTAAGCTTCCTGTTTGGTGATTCATCCACATATCAGATGACTAGGATTTCACAAAAGAAACTGAAATGCACATTTGTATCTTTCTTCTCAGTGATTTCTCAATCCAAGTTGCTCACTTCACAAGTCTAAAGATGGCTCCTCTCTGCCCCAGCTGTGCCAATTCAACCTGGAGTGGGAAACATTGAGTTCTGACAACCTTAGAAGCTACCATGATTGCATGATGGAAATAAAACTGACAGTTCTGTCAGGGATGTGAGAAGCAGAACCAGATCCATCTCGTTCCTGCGGAGATGTGCTAGCTGTACACAGCTGAAGATAATAAAAGCAAGTTTGCTGGATAGGATGTGCAGACATAATTCAAAGACACATGGGAGAGGTCCTGACATATCCTGTGTTACTAACCCACTTAGTGGTGAGTACTTTCTTACCAAAGGCTTGCCAATCCCATGGAGAAGACTGAGACTTCCCTTACAAAATGCCCTGCACTTACACTTAGGGTGCATCTCTTTACAGTCTAAAATCATTGCACCACAATCTCCTTTCCCTGGTTTGGTATTTTAGGTAATGGACTTAATGATTGGCAGTATAAGTTCTGTGATGAGGGTCTCAATGACCCAAATTCCCACTGATCATGGAAGTTAAATGACTATCATTTTTAAATTATATGTAATCTTCACAGTTGGTTCTATAATTTATGGTTTACTGATTAAAAAAAAAAGTTCAGTGGGGAAAATTAAGTTGTCCAAAGTCACATGGCTAGTGCATAGCAAACCCTGAATTCAGACATTTCTCTCCTCTCTCCTCTCCTCTCCCTCTCCCTCTCCTCTCCTCCTCTCCTCTCCTCTCCTCTCCTCTCCTC
>LR749979.1:1108146-1133364 GCA_902729485.2 Mus minutoides | reverse complement strand
GGAGAGGCCCCTTGGTCATGTAGACTTTATATGCCCCAGTACAGGGGAACGCCAGGGCCAAGATGTGGGAGCAGGTGGGTAGGGGAGCAGGGCCGGGAGGGGGGAGGGTATAGGGAACTTTCTGGATAACACTTGAAATGTAAATGAAGAAAATATCTAATAAAAGTTGGAAAAAAAAAAAAAAGAAAACCTGATCTAGGGTTCCTCCTTCCACATGGAGAAGCAGTGCACCAGTGAGAGCTTACATTTGTTCTTCACCATCCAGCCATTAATCCTGGGGGCACACCCCTATAGCATCATGGCCTTATTTGAATTTTGTAACAAACATTTTCAGTAGTCTAGGTGAAAGGTAATATCTTTTAGACTGCATGTATTCAGCATTAGCATTTCTCCTCAGTCCAGACACAGTATGTTAAAGAAATAACAATGTGGCGATTATCATCATTTATTTTCAAGCACTGCAAATTTGCTTCAACAAATTTCACAACATTTCCCAAGGGATTTTTCAAGAAAGCTACCAAGTATGTTTAGCAGAACAACATATGGAATGCTAATTTTGTTGTGATGCTACAGTCTAATACAGCAAGAAACAGATTCTTCACAGAAATCAGCAGATTTGCAAACACTAATTAAGAAACACTGAAAACTATCAAGGTCAATTTAAGAATCCATTTGAAAACAAATATTCCCAGACATGTTAGTTCTAGTAATTTCTCAGCAGGGATTTGCTGAACATCAACAAAGTTTCACTGTGCAGTGTTTTCAGTGGAGGTAAATAAACAAAGGTACATTTTGGATTTTGAACACACAGTCAAACATAGAGCTTTGGACAACTGATTGGAAATAATTAATTTGTCTCTTTTGATACAATCAATCACTCCTTGGAAACTGAAAATCCCTGGAGTATCGCGTTCCTACTCACCCTACGATACATGTCTCTGACACTTTGCAGGAGTTCTGTGCTGTCATAAGGACTGTCTGTTTGGGTGCTGTTAACTGCTTCTCTGCGTTTTATGATAAGAATAAATGGCCAGCAAGATTTCAGTTTCACAAAATAACTCTCAATCCTGTCTGTTTCCTCCTGGTTATTCCTTTGTTATTGTGCCATTATCTGAAAAAAAAAAATGTCTATCCAATAATCAAAGGGGTAATCCACTCATCACATGTACATACATTTGTGAGTTATGTGTGTATATTTGTCCTTCGCATGTTATAGCTAGTAGGACTTGATTAAACATTTCACATGGTCAGCCTCACTATGTGCTTAAAACCTCTCAAGTGACCTCTTGGCTATCTCTACGCCCTACAACAGGGCTCCAACAACCTGATCGCACAGGGCCTATCTCTACGCCCTACAATAGGGCTCCAACAACCTGATCACACAGGGCCTATCTCTACGCCCTACAACAGGGCTCCAACAACCTGATCGCACAGGGCCTAAAAACACAGATACTTGAGAGTCTGAAGAAGGAGGGTTGTATGTTCAAGGCCCATCTGAGTTACAGAGTGACTTCAAAGCCAGCCTGGGAAACACAGGGAGAGCTGTATAAGCAGCAGCAACAACAAAACGTTAGAAAAAGAGCTGGGATACACATAAGCAGCAGAGTGGTTGCTGAGTATGCGCAGGACTCTAGGGTCAGTCCCTTATACTGAGAAGAAAAAAAAATCAGAGCCACTCATGACATCAAGCTGCTTAAAATAATAGAATTGTAAATTCTTGATTCTTACTCTTTCAACTAAGAACCATAAACCAACAACACAACTAGTATAAATCACAAAGGTAGAATAAACACTCAGGGTGCAAAGTCCAAGTGCAAAGTGTTCTATATTAAATTAATGTGCTATTATTTTATCTCTTTATATCTTGTCCTATCCCAGAAGACACATAGAAGATCTTTCTTTCAAATAAGTATGAGACTGAGTATAATTTGGAGAAATGTGAAAAGGAGTTTGCCTTTAGTTGCTACTGTGTTTCTTTCAGTGGAACTCAAGGCAAACAGAGCTGGAATGAAGAAGCCTTCTGTCCCATAAACCCACAGTACTGGATCGCCCAGATGACAACCAAACAGAGTTTAAGATGATGTTGTAAAACTACAGAAGTATATGATGCAGAAGCCAGAATGAATGTTACAGAGATTAATCAGACTTGTTGATGACACTGTCCGGAAACACATCCACCCCCTAACGTTTCCTTCTTCCATCTCATTTCACTGCACAATAAAAATGAGGAAACTTTGAGACTGTGGAATGGGAAAGACAGCTTAGACAACTCGGGACTACCAAACTGAATGTATAGACACCCACATGTATTTTTGTCTGGAGACACAGAAAGCCAAGAGCTAACGTTACATACTTGGAGCATTGTTTACATTTATTGCTTACACCAAAATGTTTGGACACCACATACAGTCACTGCTACACTGAATTAGAGTTTCAGACTTTTAACGAGTTTCTCCTAGGGGCACATTTCTGTCCTTCAGAAAGATGTGAGACATAAGAGGATGGAGTACCTGACTTCAGAGCACTGTGTTATAACCAAGTATACCCATATGCACAGCTTTTTTGGAGAACCACAAGTAGGAATACTGAAGAAAACCCTGACTGTACACTGCTTTAGTGTCAATAACTAAGCTGGATTCACTGCACTCATGGGATACAGATTTCAAGAAGACTTACAGGACTGGCTAGCCATCTAATTGCTTACATATTCGTCCATGCTTGTGTACTGTGGTATTTTTCCTCTCTTTTAAATGATGCTTAAATTTTATAGTTGTCTAGGTATTGTTTATATGGCCACAGATAAGCCACTTGTACCTCCCATATGTAAGAGATATAGAATGTTAGTGACATAATATTAAAGATTGGAGAAGGAGCAGGAAGAAAAAATGTCAGATTTGAACTAATGTGCCAGCTATGCTAAAATACACAAAATATTAAAATTACCATTTTACCACCTTTAAATAGACAAATTTCTTTCAGTACATTTACCACATTGTATAGCCATCACTATATTCTTTGTGTGACTGAATTATATTCCATTGTATACTGCGTACTACTTGGCCTCTGGATATAGGTTGTGTCCATCCTTTGGCTATAGATAATGTCACTGTAATCTCTGGTTCACAGAACTTTTCTGCACTCCTGTTTCCAGTGCCCTTGCATATATGGCTCAGAGGGAAACTGCTGGGCTATTTGGTAGCTCTGTTTAACTTCACCAGGAACCACTATAGCTTTCCCTAGAAGTTTGAGAATTTTACATTATTATACTGCAAAGAGGTTGCAGTTTCTCCATGTTAGCACCCAAACTTCCCAAACTCACCATTTCAGGGTTATTTAAAGTAGCCATCTGCAGGAACGTATAGCACTTCCAGATGACCCTGAAAGTCAGCGTTGAATGCCAAAACCCCATATGTTGAAGTCCTAAAAGATTGTACAGTCTAAAATCCCTAAAGTTAAAAACTCCAAAGAAACTAAATTGTGAAGAAGTAAAACCTCAAAATGTTGAAACTCTAAAAGCTTAAATGGTCAAAGTCACAATTCTCACAGAAGAGAAGCAAATATCCAAAGTATAGGAAAAAGTTACAGGGAAGGGCTTGCTGGGTGGCTTCATACTACTGCACCCTCCAGAGCCCCAATACCGTCTACTGAAGAGGTAGACTTCAGACAATGTCACTTTTCCCTGTGTAAGAAAGAAATGCCGTCTACAAATTCAAATTTGATCTTCTGAAATAAGGTATCAGCTCAAGTTGGTAGGGAGAAAGTGTGAAGAAGCTGGAGGGTAGATATATGAAAAGGCTGTAAAGCAGAGCCAAGGGAAGTGGGCAGGGCACCAACAGCCTATCCTGTGAGTATGGTGCCAGCACTAGAAATGAGATAAATGAAGCCTATTCACAAACTCCCCAAGAGTTCATAAAGGTCAACAGATTAAAAAAAAAAAAAAAAAAAACTATAAGGGAAGAAGTAAATTACTAAGAAACTGATGAGTAGCAAGGATCAGCTGCTCTGTACCATATTAAAAAATATCACTGACGAGAGAAACTTGTAACATGTTGAGGGTTAGAATGAATAAGACATTAAGACAGGGAGTAAGGACAAGCCGTGAGAGCTTCCATGCAGGTGAGAAGGCATGGCACCTTTCCTTATAACCCAGAAAAACATTGTGCTTCTGAATACATGAATTCTTTAAGGAGTGTTTTTAAGATGTGTTCTTCTTCCTCCCCCTTTTACAAACTCAGATGCTCTGGGGTAGGGTGTATCCAAAAGTGTGTGTTTACTGAGCTCTGAAGGTGATAGTGATGAACACTCAAGAGGGTTGTTCTACCACACTCGGCACAGTGGTCCAGGAAGCTCAGCTAAGCATCAAGTCTATACTAAGCTACCAAGTATATATCTTACTACATGCCTGATACATCCTATCCTCTTCCATGTATTCAGTGAATAACCAGGAATGGGAAGACACTTTGGACCATATAAAGCAATACACTCCAGAGAGCAGGCTCTTGTTTACAAACTTGAGACTCAGAATTCTAGGAGGTCCTTTCAATAAGGTAAAATGAGAGACTTGGATTCCTTTTTTTTTTTTTTTTTTTTTTTTTTTCAACAAAGGGCTGAGCCATCAATGGCTGACCATAGTCCCTATAGACTTCCTGAGAGTTGTGGGATTTCTTCCTTGGCCTCCTTTATTGGAAAGTTGGCTGGCTTGTAGTATTGTAAGACTCTGGCAAGCCTTAACTTACTGGACCCCCTGAGTGAAAGACTCAAAGTTGGGGGTCAATGCAAAAACAAGATGAATTTTATTGTTCCAGCATGCTGGGGTCGCCCTGTACACAAAGGAGAGAGAATAACCCTGTGCAGCATGTTTGTCATTTTTTTATACAGTTTTCAAAGAAGCAGCCATTAGGCACAATGTGATTGGCAGAACAGTGTGACTTTTAAACTGATTGGTCTTTAGGGTATAAGATAGCAAAGACTTCCCTTGTCTGTAGGTGGCTAGTGGTCACAGAATGTGTCTATGTACTCTGGGCCTCCCCCACCTGCAGGTGGCCAATGGTTGGTGCCCTGACCCCCGACCCCATGTGGTATGTGGGATGCAATTAAGTCTCTCCCTTCCAGAGGGGTGGCTTGCTGGCCGGCTTCATACTACTGCACCCTCCACTGAAGAGGCAGACTTCAGACAATGTCACTTTTCCCTGTGTAAGAAAGAAATGCATCCAAAGATTCAAATTTGATCTCCTGAAATAAGGTATCAGCTCAAGTTGGTAGGGAGAAAGTGTGAAGAAGCTAGAGGGTAGATATATGAAAAGGCTGTAAAGCAGAGCCTAAAGGGTTGGCCTAAGTGCTCCATGAACTTTCTCTTCCAGGAGGGGAGGGGTCTGGTGGAATTTTCCAAATGCCCTGAGCTGACCTCTTCAGCATGTACCTTGCCTCATAAGAAGACTGGCTAGTTGTCTATGGCAACAGACAAGAAGGGAGGATTAAGAGCTACCATAGTTTGAAATAATATGTTAAATAATATTTTCCCACAGAGAAATTGTTGAGAATGCAGAGACAAGGAACATCCAATAGCATGACTTAGGAAATAGTGCAGTTTGGTGGGGCAGGCTCTGTGGGCTAGTTATGACCATGTAATACATGGGGCAGCATTTTAAGTCAAATTGATAAGCCCTTACTCCTGGGAATAGAAATAGAACTTGCAGTTTGGGTAAATTACCCTGTCAAGGAGTGCAGAGTGAGTAGGAGAGATGGATTTTTAGATGAGGAAATTCTATTAGAAGTTTTAAATAAAGAACTATGCATAAGCAGAAGATACAAGAGAAAACCTAGAGGTACATGAAGAAGAAAACAAGAGGCATTTAAGTGAAAGCAATCGATACAGATAAGTTCAACAAACCTGGAAACATTCATTAGTAACCTCAGAACAACAGTCTTTAAAATTATCCACAGACTAAAAGCTGGGACAAAGCAGCTGCCAGTATACAGATGTCCGGTGGCACTCACACCTACCACAGAGGGGTTCGGAAATGAACAAACCAACAATTCCAGGTGTTTCTAAGACATTCTTTCCCACTTTTCAGAATGGCTAGAACCACCTTAAAGCCAGAATCTGGACTAAACAAGGTGAGGTCAAACAGGTACAAAGTCGGCAATCACAACCACGGCTTCACATAAACAGAAATCAGGATTTCCCAAATCCTGTGATTAGGTCAGGAAATCTCAAATCCCTGAACCAATTGATTAATACAACTCTGATGGGTTCAGGAAACAAATCGAAGTGGAGTTAGTTAAGAGGAGGCCTTGTAAGAAAAGCTATACTTAAACATAATTTGCCCCTTCCTTCCTTGCCTTTGGGGGAAGTGCGATGGAAGATGCTGCCCAGATCATAGCCCCTGTTTGGGCAAAGTTCTAGGTTATCATCTCGGTATCCTTCTTGCACTTTGATCTTAGTCATGCTGACAAAGGAAACAAGTGGAGCAAGCTAGACAAGCCCCTAAAGCGAGGTAATCATGACGGATGAGCATGGGGCTGAGCTGTTCCAGCTGGCCTCCCAGGCCATCAGCAGGCCCTGTGTGATGTATTAGCAGGAGGAGCCCAGGTGCGGAGACCTTGCTTGCAGGCTCTCCGAGTGCAGTCAGGCCATTAACTGATGGAAGCATTGAGTAACTGATGAAAAAAGCATGCAAGGGAACGCCAGCCAGGAAATGGTTACAAATTAGAAAAAGAAAGAGCTATCAAGGGCAGAGGGGCCCCCTATGCCACAGCTATAAAAGCACTTCCTCTTTTTCTTGACTTCAGAAGCACAGAGTGGAATTCTCTCCATATGAAATCTGTCCCAAGTCACCAGCTGCACTAAACCCCAACCTGTCCTTTTCGATGTGTTCGCACCACAGTCACACAGAAACAGATGTTACTGTTTTGCTGTCACGTTGTTAAGGGAAAGTGTCACAGGACTTGGGGAGTATCAGCCTATGACCTTTTTCAAGTGAAATTCTCCAGCACACCATAGATTCTTTGGTTCTCTAAAAAACCTGATCCTTAAAGTTAGAGAAAGTTCACCAGCATGGTGATTCTGATAGGCTCTGTGGCTGGGTTTAGCAGGACTTCCCTCAGCTTTCAAGTTTGGTGTAATTCTGATTCCTAAAAGTTTATTTATCTCATGATTCCTGTTACACTGCCCTGGCCAACTGAGAATCATGGCCTCAGGCCAGTCTCCTACACTCCTATAGCTGTCAGAATCTGCATTCGCGCACACACACACACACACACACCCCTCTCTCTTTCTCTCCTCCCAATCAAAGCCACAGTCTCATAGAAACAGAAATCAGCTTCAGTCACCACATTTCTGTTTGTCTCTCTAACATGAAATCTACTTTTTGAACTAAGCCTAATTGTGGCATCCTCCCACCAACAAACCAAGCACATATGGTGTCCTCTGGAGTTCATAGAATGAGTGATTCAGCCTGGACTGTCCATATTTATTATGACCAAACGCATGCTATATTTATTTCTCTTTCTATTTTGGATTGTTTGTTTTTTAGTGATTTTAACTAAACCACTTCTTAAAAATGGTTTCTAGATATACATGGGTACAGGTTGAGATGTTTATAAAAATGATATTGTTCCCGATAGAGTCAGCAGGAAATCAGTTCTCTCCCTTCAAAGAGACAGGCTATCCCAAATGAAGATAAATAAAACTTTATTTTCAACAAAAATGCCATTAACTCCTTTATACTAAAAAGCAGAATTTTAACCCCAAAGCTGAAACCCTTACTAAGAATGTAAACAAAATACAAATTTTCCAAAAAAGCAATTAGGGAAGGATCTGAAGAGAAGCTCGTAGGCAAAGAGCATTCCTATCTTGAGTCCAGAGGCCTTAGAGGTACTGAGAGAAGTCACAGATCACATATATACAGAGATGTGGGCCACAGACAGACAGAGGCCATGAACATGCTTCCATATGGCCCAGAGAAAAGAAGACACAGGAAAGAGTGAAGGCAGGAAAGGGCTGTAAGAAGACTGTGGAACCCTATAAAGACATCAAGTGAGACAGTCAACAGCTCACTTCTGTGAGAAACTGTGAGAAAACCTAGTGAAGAGCCTGAGCAGGATCACGCATGCCATAGCTTCCCGAGTTGTCCTGGAAAGGGCTTCATACAAATGCTTGCATTTCTAAAATGCTTGTTCTAATTTCCTAGACAAATTAAATTTAGTCATCATTTTAATTCTTGTTAATGTTTATTCTTATCACAAAAATCCTATTTTTAATATTGTCACTTCATAACTCATTCATTAATCATACTGAAAGTCCAGCTCATCAGATCAAGTAAGATTAAGTAAAGGTCCAAATAATGAAACAGTCAATGTCGTAGTCCAAGTGCCGTATTCAGTCTATCACTTAAAGGAAATAATTCCTCCCAGAACATCACACATGAGCAAGCATAATGGTTACAAACCCAAAATACTTTGATCTGAGTTATATTATAGACTGTTCATATGAATCATTTACATATTACTACTGCAATAATCTATAATAATAACAATAATTTACATGAAATTTACTACACACTATATATATATATATATGTTGGTAGAATGTTGATAACTTTTACCAATGTGCAATTTCTTGAAAATTCAATGAAAATATTCTAACAATCTATAGTAAGTTTTAGTAACAACTAGAATTAATTATCTCATATTTTCTCATAATTAGATACAAAAACATGTTCTTTCCTTCATGAAATAGAGAAAAGACACAATGGGGCTCAAGTAAAGAAAGAATAAATAGAAAGCATATTAAGAGTTTTATAAGGGTAAAATGAAACTACAATGGTACACACATATCACTGTGCATTAGTCAAAACACATGGAATCACAACACACACACACACACACACACACACACACACACACACACTGAATGGTAATATAAACCATGGCCTTTGGATGCAGAAATGGGTCAGTGTAGGCTCCCTGATGGCA
Source organism: Mus minutoides (assembly GCA_902729485.2). NCBI lineage: Eukaryota > Metazoa > Chordata > Mammalia > Rodentia > Muridae > Mus > Mus minutoides. Next base: position 1,124,388 of record LR749979.1, on the reverse strand, counting down.
TCACATGTACCATTCTACTGGGGCTTCTGAGACTAGAGAAGTAGATGTGTGGTACAGGCCTTTCTCAATTGTCTGTGAACCCCAAACTCTCTGTAAAACATAAACATGAAAGAAACCAGAAAAATCCATAGCTTGTTTGAGGACTAAAATTAACACATGAAAAAAATAGAAGATGATGTAAAACTGAGGTCTGTATACAGAATGTTTTCATTTGAATATCATAGAGTTATTACTATATATAGTATTATATACCCATAATCCCAGCACACAAAAGGACAGAGATTTTAAGATCCTATCTCCACACAGAAAAGTTGGAAAAAATGTGGTAATAGTTGTAAGAAAAAAGGGCAAAATAGATAAAAGTTGTAATGATAAAGAAAATAAAGTTTATATAATGTTAATTATCATTTATTTACATTATGTTCCATACACAAAACTATAGAAATAATCCTGTCAGCCAATGGTACATCACTTAAGTAAATTACATAAGTATATTACTCCTTTGAGGTCACTTCTAATTAAGAAAAATACTTTATTTTCTTCCATTTGCTTATTTCAATAGCCAGAATTTTAGGATAAATGTGGGTATGTTCACAATGATGAAATCAGGTGATATTAATATCAAACTTGAGTGTATCTGATTGTCTCCCATACTGTGATTGAACTGCATCAAACCATCTGGAGACCCAATAGGAACAAAGGGCTGAGTGGGTGCTTTCCTGCCCACTTGAGCTGGAACATTAGCTGGCTGCCTTCAGACTAGAGTGACACTGCCAATCCTGTTGGCTTCCCAGCTTGCCAATTGAACATCCTGGGATTTATCAGCCTTCACAACCATTTCATTCAATATTATAGTAAAAGATAATGTGTTCGCAGTACAAAGACATGATATTATTTCTCTAAAGAACTATATGGATAAAATTATTGGTCAAAGTTATATTTAAATGTGATTAATCTTACATTGGCACTCAGGGCAGGGTGAGGTAGGGGTGGCCAGAGGCTAGGGATCTGGGCAGAACGATGTTACAGACTGTGAGCAAGCAGGCCAAAGACTGTGGGCAATCCTGGCACAGATGCTTGGGAAAAAGCAGATTGTGGTGTTCAGAAAAGCAAGTGACCTGAGTTCTAATTCAGAATGGGCTGCTATGCCCTGGGGTAAGTCAGTGATTTCCCCTTTCTAAATCTCCCTTCTCCTTCATGAAGTTTGTTAGATTATAAATCCCTAGGATCCTTTTTCTGTTCTATAAACCTAAAATTCCACTATCGATAGGGAACAATATTTAGAGGTTCTTATCCAAGCTGTCCTTGCTTCGCTGTTGTATACTACAACCTAAATTCCATCAGTACTCAATAAATAATACATTAAGCAAGCTGTTTTGGACATCTTGGTTTAATTGTGAGGCCTGGAAATGCCCTGCCTTTTGGCAAAGTCTACATAATATCAATTACTTTATTAACTTTGCAAACATATAATGGAAAAATAGGCACATTACTTTGAAACAGGCTTGTTTAATCTAATTCTCTTTCTTAATCATGGAAAAAGCCAATTTATGAGAATAGCACATTTCATATCAGGTAATTTATTTACGATGAAAATTATGTAACTTCACAGTACTTGATGCAATTTAAGGTTACTGTTTGTGGGGTAGAATGAGGTTCCAGTTGTTCAAACAGCCCTTACTATGTCTCTACTATACAGATTGCTGATCCATATCTGAGTCTAAGCTAGCCTGGGAAGCCTTGTTAAATTTATTCCAAAAATGGCTCAATGAATCATTGTCCAAGTTGAGACATTTGAACTTTGTAATGGAATGTTAACTTCTCTAATGTTGGAACTACTGTGATCTACATTTCATACAATTTTGGTTTGAGAGACACATATAGCTGAATTTGTTTGGTCACTCATTAAGGCAATCTCACAAACATTCCACTAAGTCACAGAAAATGCATTAAGCTCTCAGTGAGCAATGTGCCTCCATTCCCTAATATGCTCTTCATCCCGATCACACAGTTCTCTGGGTGTTTCCTGAGGCAGAAGCTTAAGCGAACAAGGCGTGATTCTTTTGTAGTTTAAATATTTAGTGAGTCTATGTATTATTGCAAAATTTAAGTAAGGAGAAAAGAAAGAAAAGGGGGCAGGGGCACCAGCACACTAAATCTCTTTCCAACATGTTGTCTGATCCCTTACAATCTGGACATGTGGACCAGCTCTACTTTCATAAGATTTTTTTCCTTCCTTTTTCTTGGGTTCGTTTTACAGCTAAAGCTGGACCTTACAGCATTTAATGTCTTGAAACTTTCAGGTAAGCCCATATTTTACATCATATTTTATTTCTAGTTTTGGCAGTAAACTCAGAATTAGCCATTAAGTCAGGATTTCTCATCTAGTCAACTCCAGGAAAAGTCACAATTGAAAAAGGAGGAAGAGCCAGAGACCTTGACCAACAGGAATTACATTAAGCTGGGAGAAAAGCATTCTTTCTACTTGGGCTCCAATGGGAAGAGAGGACGGCTTGCTTCCACATCAAATGAGGGTTTCTTCCAGCAGCAGGGCTCCATGGAAATCCTTTCACTGGCTTTCACCCAATAAAACTGAATATGTCAGGACACTTCAACTCCACCTCCTCTCTCCATGCAATCAAGTGAGATTCTGAGATCTAAGCTTTTATTTCTAAAGAGGGAGGAAAAAGAAGAATTTGTTCCCAAAATATCTGGTTCTCCACCCCCACCTTCCTTCATTTATGAAGCAAGCCATCTAAATCTCTCAGGCTATTTTTCCACAGGCTTGTTTATAATGTGGTAATGATTATGCTAATACCAGCTGGGAATACATCTATGTGGACATGTTGTGAGAGTGTGTCAGGGACTGGGGGAGGGCTATATGAACACATGAGGAGAACTATTCAATAAAATTATAGTACATATGTAGCCCTCTTTCTGTATTTACTAGTTTTTGTAAGCCCCTTCTCAAATGGGAAATAGACCATGTTTCCTTTGCAGAAGGATAGTTATTGAATAACGAAGACCATGTGTTCTGCTATATCTTATTTGTCTGAACACTGCAGCTATTTTCTAAACCAAATTAATAACAGTATACTAAACTTATTTCCCCAGTGAAAACTTCTGTCTACTAACAGTGTCAGTATGCGCACCCCACTGAGGCCAAAAGCACAGGTCATCACTATAGAAGCAAAGTCTATGATGGTACCCAAATGAGGGGAAACTAGTTTTTTCATTCATGGCATCCCAAAGAAAACTGATACCTCCTAATTAAATGATTCTGGTTACACAGGCAAACAATATTATATCATTGTCCCTACATTGATAGGGACATTTCAGGAAAGACAGACAGCTCTTTAATGTAGAATTTATCACCATCATCTTCCACATAATAAAATGCATGTGGAAAATACCTTGCAAGCACCCCTGGTAGAGATTCTTCCTTATCTGGATCAGACTGTATCCTAGTGTCTAAAGGAGTGCTATCTTTCACACACCCACTTACTCTCTAAGGAGTTTACAAATGCATTTTTGTGATGTGTTCAAAATATGCTAGGGGCACAAAGATAAGATGTTAGGGCCAAGTCCTCTAGGTGGTTGAAGATAAAAGAAACGTTTCCCTTTCTACAGATACAAAAATAAAAACAACAACAAAAAACACATTCACATAACAGCCAAACAGAAGAAAAACAATAGTGTAGAGAAACTGCCTTCCCTTTTTACTCTTCCCACAGCCAGGTAACATATAAGACTTCATGAAACATCATCTGTGTTACTGCAAACTCCGACCTTAACCACATCCACATAATGGTGGTTTTCCTGTAGTTAAAATTGTAGTTTTTAAAATTAAAATATAGTGCATTTCTGCCTTCTGTTTCCTCCCATCAGCTCCTTCCAAGTCCACTCTCTTTGCACCATTTCAAACTCATGGCCTCCTTTTCTTTGTTATCATTGTCTATGTGCATGAGTAAACAAGTATAGAACCCATTCAGTCCATTTGATGTTGCTTGTGTGTATATGACTTCACAGTTGATTATTGGTATTGGATAACCACTTAGGGACTTATCCCTGCAGAAGATGAATCCTTCTTCTCTCAACAATCCTTAGCTGCGTATAATTCTTTGCCTAGGAGTAGGTCCCCATGAGATCCCCCCAGTTCACAATAGATAGCTGTTGTTATTGTCATTATTTAAGTCCTGGTTAGGCAGGTACAGTGGTGTAGCTTCCCTGTCATTGCTAAAAGACACAATCTCACAACAGACTTCCTGTTCTTTTGATCCCAATCCAGTGCATGTAGGCATAAAGCACACTTAAATACACTCTATAAAAGCAAATTAAGATGATCATACTTCCTGTCAAGCATTGTGACTAGAACATTCCATTCATTCCACAGCTCGCCCATCCTCTCCCAAGTAAAAATGCTTCGTGGTATTTTCTAATGAAACTTTAGATGTTCATTACATTTTTCATACAAGGAAACTTCCTAACAAAATCAAAAGTTACAAGAGCTAATGATGCAAGCCAGCAGATAAACCTTTGCAGGTTTCCATCTGAAAGTCATAACATAACCTTTTATTCTGTGTGTCACTAGTGCAGAAGGTTTTTCAAGGCAGAACTCTTCAAACTGCAAGATGTTAAACAGATGTACTGCCTAGTCTTCCAGTTCTAAGCTATGAGGAGTTTACTTCCAGTCTCTGAATTGTAGCCTTCGTTTAATTTTTTTTTTATCAAGACCTTCGGGTTCAGAAATTTGTTTTGTTGTTGTTATTTCTCAAACGGTGTATTTGTTTAGAATCTGATTTTAAAACACATTATTTTTGAGCTAAGTAAGAAGTGCTCACTTAGACTTTATTCATTTAAAAGCTTATTTTCAGTAGTATGGTCTCCACTTCCTATAGCAGGTGCTGGAAGCTCAATCCCAGATGTTTTGATGTGTAAATAGCAAGTGAAGAATTTGAGAAATGGACAGAGATGCAAGAAGAAGGAAGGCATAAATAAAAACAGACGTGTTGGAACTGTAGTCCATCTGTGTCTGTCACTAAAAGCCCCTTCTAAACATCTTGGCTTTGTTTTCCACTGGTGGCTTTTATGTTTAACTCTTTTCTCATGTTACAAAGTCCCTCTCTAAACCATAAACTAGCCATAGTGATCGGTCTAAATATTCACCTAGTTATTCATTTCCAGTGAACCACATTCTATTCTGACTTTGAGTGGAATAAGTCCTACATTCAACTTCACTGTGCTGAGATTGAGACTCCTCCCCTGTGGATGTAGTCCTGACCCCTCATGTTCAACTGCCTTTTAGTTTGCCATTTGCTTGTATTGTTAGCATGATGAATGGGGTTCTTAGAACATGCTAGCCCCTGTTTGCAGTTTAAAGACCAGTTTTAATTTTTTTTGTTCTTACTCATTTGTTACTAGAAAGAATTTCAGAATGTATGGCTGTAACAATATAAAATATTGTTTATGTTTTTTCTTATTTGTCTTGATGCTGACAAAGAATTTGAATCGTTTCAATTAAATATTCATGACCAGAAAAGCCTTTACAATATAGCAATGGCTTTATAATACCTTTAGCTGCCTCCTCAAACACCTTCTGCTTATCAAGCTAATCAGTATATGGATGAGGTTAAGCCATAACTAGTGTAGGGTTGAGTTTTGATTTAACTTGACCACTAGGTTATCATGCCTAACACTGGCAGGAGTGGAGCGCAGCCCTTGCTTGTGAAAAGCACCAGTGTCGATGGAGGAAGAAAGTCATACATGGCAGAGTCAGATATACCCAACTCTCAGTCAGGAATCTAGCACCTGCATGATCTGTGACTGAGGGGTTATCTTCCTCATGAATAAAGTGTATGATTGTTGCACTTCACTACTAAGGTTGTAGTCTATCATGTCTGAACAGCTATCCTGAGCTCTGTGAAAAATGAAGGGCTCCCTTTTCTTAGTGGGGCTTCCTCGTCTTCACCTGGTCTGGGGAGCCTGACCCCAATCTTCTACCTGAGGATTGTCATGTAATCCTTGGCAAAATTACAGGTTCAGCTTCTTGGAATACCTCTCCATGCAAATGAAGCATCCCCAGGATGTTAAGCCTCAGCCAATGAAATTTCACCCTAAGAACAACACATTTCCACTGTCCAAGTTTCATATATATAGCCCTTGATTCAGTACAAATAAGGTGTATGTGCATAAGATGTTTGGTTGACTATGGTCTAAGAGAGCTGTTTTCTTTCTTTTTTTTTAAAGGATTTTTTTATTAGATATTTTCTTAATTTACATTTCAAATGCTATCCCGAAAGTTCCCTCCCCCCCTCCCCCGGCCCTGTTCCCCTGCCCACCCACTACCACTTCTTGGCCTTGATGTTCCCCTGTATTGGGGCATATAAAGATTGCAATACCAAGGGGCCTCTCCTCCCAATGATAGCCGACTAGGCCATCTTCTGCTACATGTGGAGCTAGAGACACAAGTTCTGGGGGTTCTGGTTAGTTCATATTGTTGTTCCTCTTTTAGGGTTGCAGACCCCTTCAGCTCCTGAGGTTATATCTCTAAAAGAGCTATAACACTGAAATCTTCGTAAGAAACCGCCTCCCCTTGGCAGCCAGACTGGGATCCTGCTAACCCACCCGTTATAGACTTTGTTTCATCCTTTCTTGCCAATGTACATCGAGGTCTGGACAGCCCAAAAAGAAGCCAACTGGAACTGGGCTCTGCTCCATCCTTCCCTGCTTGGTGTGCAGTAGTGCCTGCAAACCCCAAGCGAGAAAACAGAAAAAACAGAACTGCAGATGATGGCAAAGACTGTGGTTATGTTAACATTTTTCACACTCACCCTATAAGGACTAGACAGCTCCTAAATGAACATGCAATGCCTGAAAGCCAGGGCTGTGTAACTTTTGGGCATTACTATTTGCCTCCTTCCAACTCAGCTCCAACCAATGAATACCTTTTTGTCCATTTAAAATGAACCAGCCTTTGCCCACTGCCAGTGTCTGCCAAGGATTTGCTGAACTCTTTACATTGTGACTCCTTAACTCCATTGATGTCAGGAGCTTTGCTCTTTTTGGTAGAAAAGACTAAATCAAGCACTCTCTCCACTTGATAGCATATTATAATCTCTGGCTCTCAGACAGTGTGTGTGTGTGTGTGTGTGTGTGTGTGTGTGTGTGTTTGTATGTTTGTATGTGTGCGTGCATGCATCTCTAATATACGTCTGCTTCTAACAGACTCTTACAAAACAGGAATTACTTCCACACCTCCATTTTATGAACAGGAGACCATGGCAGAGCTCTTTACACTTCTTGTTTTTTTTTTCCTTCCTATCTTAACAATTTGCAAAGTTGCTGAAGATACTTCTAATTATTGCCTAGTATTTCTTTCTGTACAGTGCCTACCTTTTTCTGCTCTTAGAATAGTAAATTTCTAGCAACAAGAAATGAATAGTTTTAAATATGAACCCTAAGTACCTTCTGGAAAATATTATTGAGAATTATTCCAAAGAGCAGGGTTGTAGTGGATCGAAACAAATCCATTACTGATTCCATAGCTTCCATAGCACTAAAGCTTCCCATAGAATAGCAGCAAGAGATCAGGCGGGCCACAGGTCCTCACAGCTCTGCTGCTACTTGGCTACACCTAGCTTATGAACAATTGACAGTTTTCTTGGTGTCACTTTAGTGACTTCTCATTCCTGTTTTCATTCGTGCCAGTATATTCAGGTTTTCTGGCTCTATTTCTCTTAGACATTTAGCTTATATAGCTTCAAGAATTTTTTTAATTAAACACGTATCTCTTCTCGTTACTCTCATCAAGAGTATAAATTCCTTTAACATAGGGGATATATTTTTTTGCTCAGTTTTGTGCTCACTGTAGCAACTACTATAAAACTTTCACAAAAACACGCAAAATGTGGACCCCAAAACAAATGGAAGTTGAAAAGACGACAAATGGCCAGTAACAGAAGAAAAATGGATGCTTTGAATTCTGAAATAAGCCTGAATTTGCTCTTTCCTTGCTAATGTGACTTCTTCTTGCCAGCTGAACTCAAAATGTCAGTAATTGCTTGTTATCATTTGAACCAGACATCCCTTCAAATCTCAGGCATCTGAATGCTTGTTCCCAAGTTGGTGACACTGGGTAGGTTTAAGAGGTATGCTCTTGTTGAAGGAGGGGCATCACTGGAGGCAGGCCCTGGGGTTTCACAGGACATGTGGACTTCTACTGATCTCTATTTGCTTCCTCTTTACCTTTCAAGATGAGCTCCCAGCTTTTCCTGCCACTATGCCTGGGTCCTGACTGCCACACTTCCACCCTAGTGATGGACTCTAATCCCTCTGAAACTGTAAACCCAAAATAAACACTTCCTTCTCTACATTGCCTTGGTCATGGTGCTGTATTACAAGCATAGAAAAGAAACTAAGATGCATTCATTATAAAACAAAAACAAACAAAACAAAAACTACTACCAGTAGCTACACACAGAAGAATGAAAATGAAACTCAGTCTTCATCTCCGACCCTGCACAAAATTTAACTGCAAATGGATGAAAGACCCTGAATCTAACAGAGAAAAAAGTAGTAACTATATTGGCAAAGGGAAGATTTTCTGAACAGGATTCCAGTAACACTTGCACTGGTTATCCAACAATTAATACACGGGACATGATGAAATTAATGTTTCTGTACAGCAAAATGCATTATCATTTGAGTGAAGGAGCAGCTTACAGAAAAGAACAAGTTTTGTACAGGCTGTACACCTGATAAAGGGATAGCATCTAGACTACATAAAGAATTCAAAAAATTAAACACTATAAGAACAACCAAACTAAACATTGGAACATAGAACTAAACAGAGTTCCCAAAAGATGAAAAACAGATAGCCAAGAAACACTTTAAAAATGTCCTTAGTCACAGAGAACTGCAAGTTAAAGCTACTCTGAGATGCCATATTTCCAGTCACAATGATACTCAAAATATAAATGATAAAGAATGCTAGGATGGATGTAGGTAGAGGGGAACACCTAATCACCGCTGGTAGAAATGCAAGCTGGTGAAAACACAGTGAAGATCAGTGTGACAGTACCACAAAAAGTAAGTAAATAAACCATAGATCTTCCATATTTTCTACCTATACCACTCATGGTCATATACACAAAGGACTCTACATCCTACACTAGAGATACCTGCCCATCTATGTTCATCAGTGCTCTAATCAGAATATCCAGGGAATTAAAATGGCCTGGATATCTACCAACTGATAATGAAAATGTGGTATCTTCTTACAATGTAATATTATTCAAAAATTAACATAATAAAATTATGAAACTTGAAGGTAAATGGATGGAACTAAAACAAACATTCTGAGGTAACACAGTTGCAAAAAGACAAATATCACATGTTTTTTTCATCTCAACTGTGGATGTTAGCTTTGAATCTTCAGACATTGTGTTTACTTTGGAATACCAATAGCATTCAGGAAATGTCTAAGGTGACACAGAGAGAAGAGATAGACTGCATTAGTATAATGGGATACAAAGGAAGTGTAATAGTTTACAGGAAGGAGAAGTAGGCATTAGGGTACAGAGGCCATGCAGGGAGAGATTAATAATACTAAAGACCTTTTGTAGCACACATGGACTAATACTGTAGAAATTTCTTTTTCTCTCTCTCAATATCTCTCTCTTCTCTCTCTCTTTCAACCTCTCTCTCTCTCTCTCTTTCTCTCTCTCTCTCTCTCTCACACACACACACACATACACATTTACAAAAAAGAGTTTAAATGGTGTTACACTATAAAATGGCAACACCACTCCTACTAGACACTAAAGCAGTAGTTCTCAACATATTCATCATGACCCCTTTGGGTGTCAAATGGTCCTTTCATAGGGGTCACATACCATATATCAGCTATTTATATAATGATGTATAACAATAGCAAAATTATAACTATGCAGTTGAAGTGAAAATAGTTTCATGATTTGGATAATCACAATACAAGTAACTGTTTAAAAGCATTAGGAAGGTTGAAAACCAATGCACTAGAAGCTAACAGATAAAATCCCAATACCAGGAATAAATTATTTGTTTTGAAGTTGTTGGAAACTGAGATTCCAAAGACTCCCAAATATTACAGATTCTTGCCTTTGCTCTAGATTACCCATGATAACTTAACAGTAAAACCCTATTGAGGATTGCACTACATACTTGAGTAACAACATCATAAAATCAAGTAGGTACTGTGCTGGAAGCTTCATCCTTAATAGCCAACTTCAATATTACTGGCAGGTGCTATGCAAGCTACTGATAGAGAAGAGTAACCACCAATAATACTTAGCTGTGAATTCTGTGAGCTATATCTATGAGTAGTCCAACAAGACTTATCTACATGGAGCATGAATGTTATGGGAACAACCACCCACTTTCTAGCTTTATTGGATCAAGAACCTATGGCTACCCATGTCATAGGCCCTAGAGGATAACATAATGGGAAGAGTTGGTGATTGGGGGTGAGGAGACATAAGATCAAAACACATCATATGAAACTTGGTACTCTTGAAAAAAAAAAAAAACTAATGCCCCAGTGTAGGGCAATGCTAGGGCAGTGAGGTGGGAGTTAGTGGGTGGGAGGGGGAGCACCCTCAAAGAAGCAGAGGGAGTGAGGATGGGACAGGGAGGTTCCACAGGGGAAACTGGGAAAAGGAATAACATTTGAAATGTAAATACATAAAATATCCAAGAAAAAAATCCACCATTTTTTTTTTAAATTAAAAAGCTAAATACCAAAAAGAAGGAGTTTTTGAGGCACCAATGTACTAAATTTTGATGTAGAGTATCTCCCCTTGATATATGTCATCAGTCTCCCTTGGGCACACATAGAAGGGCTTTTGATTTGCTATTCACTTTTAGGACGTTCTAGAAATCAAACTAGTTACTTAACCTTGGTAACTCTCAAAGAACTGCTATTATATAGAGATAAAAATGGTTAAATATCCACTTTGTTTGATAATATTAATGTGCTTAATGGAATGAACAAACATTTACCCAGTAGCTAAAGCTGGAATTACATTGTGTATAATTAGGCAATGGTCTCACAATCAATTGTATCATCCTGAATACTTGCTCCCCTTTCTGTCCTCAAAGCTGCCAAACCACACAATGACTAAATGACCGCTGTGTTACTATTTCATTGATCTGATTGTTTATTAGTGAACATGAAGGCTAATACTTACAGACATTACAGCTATGTGCAATAAAAACAATACTATTCAGTAACTTCCAGTTATTCTATCATGCCTCTTATTCTCTACCCTATTCCACATGATCAAAATTGCAGCGATATATCAGAATACATTATTCAAAAAGAAATAAAATCTATGTTTATATTTATATTAACTATGTGTGGTAAATGATTAGAATATTTTTTCTGCCAAAATTAAATTGCTTTTGCCTTAGTGGGAAAAAAATACTCATTTAAATATTTAGTTATGGCTTTGTGTTGTACTTATTACCATTCTCTTGCCATGTGAGTTTGAGCATGTCTCCTGAAGAGGCAGACTAATATAAACAGATAAGTAAATAAATATTTTCTACTCCAGAGACACTGTCAGAATTTACAGCTATACACGTGAATGATTTTGCAAAATTGCATAAACTATATTCATTTTCACTTATTTTCACATTTCAATTGTGTCTTGGTTACTGACAACATTTAGTTGGTGTTGAAATCAACAACTCTACCATGATTTAAAAATACCAAAAGCATTTTCTTGGGACAAAATAATCTCAGTAAAAATCTTACCTTTTTTTTGTCTTATTGCTAAGAAATAGCTTTATTTGGTGTTCTTTAGCCAAATGATGCTTTCACACAACATGCCAATAGAATAGGAAGCACCACCACCCTCCCTACCTAGAAATAGACTTAAAAAGTAAAGCCCTTCAGCTCCCATGATGTATCTTACTACTTGAACAACTCTTACGTCAATTCCCTTATAATGGTGATATCTCCTTTCTTGGGCTAGCTGCTAGCCATCTCACAGCAAAAGCTGGGGTTACTTCTGCTCTGCTTGGTACAGAGCATGAATTCCATGCTCCCATCTCATCCCTTCATGTGGTTTTGTATCCCTACCTATGTTCTCATTGCCCAGGACTTTCTTATTGTTCATTTATCTTCTTGAGTAAGGAGATTAAAAAATGGATGAGAAGTTCAGAATCTATACATATTTCCTGTTCGGTCTTCATTCAGAAAACATCTTGGCTGAGGTGGCAATACTTGCTTCTTATTGTCATTCTGTACTGCAAGCCTTTTCTTTCTTTAGAAATATTTCTTGACAAAAATGCCCCAGACTTAGAGCTTTCTTATTCTATTGTTTAGTATCCTTGACAATATATAAAATCAAACAAATATATCTGGTCTGCATGCAATGCTTGTGTAGCAATAATACTGATTTTGTATTACATAGATTCAGACTCAGCAAGAGCTTATAGGACAAAACACTCTGCACTAACAAACCTTTCCATGACACAACTACTACCGGCTCTGGTTTTAAAAAGGAAAAACAAGAAAATATATTGAATATTTTGACTACAAAAAATCTAATCATAAGTCTTGGTTTTCTTTTTAAAATTTTATTCTTCAGTAATCTCATAAGTGAATATAATGTATTTAGATCATATCGACCTTTAAATGTGTACAATTTAAAATTCTTTATATTGTTTCATAACACCTATCTAAGGATTCTTATTAATTAGTAACAACCATGATGTTTGTGTTCTTAAAGAGGCTCTCAAACATTTTTTTAAAATCCAAGTATTGAAAGATGTTAATACTAAGTGGATGTATTTACTGCCTTGATTGTAGTAATTATTATGTCAAAATCATCCATGCAAAGTGATATAAAAATAATAAGGTATCATTTCTACCAATCTTAGTATTCTCTCAAATCACAGATTTATGGAGTGCCTCCCATAGCTACGCTACATTATCTGGCTTTCACCAGTAATTATATAAAATTGGCCATCTACTGATGGAATTCAGACACAAAAGGAGGAAGGATAAAGAAATAATGTTTTATAGATAACTATTCCTGGGATTTCAACAAAAATAGAGTATATGAATTCAATTGCATATGCTAGGCATAACAAAACATTTCAAAATGATTAATTACATGAACACATACACATTATTTTATCTACTTGCCTCAAATAAAAATTCCTTTCTGGGTAATATAGTTAAACTGTATAAAATTAGCCTCCTGCTATTCTGTTTGGACTAAAAAGAAATCTCTTTAAGGGTATTGAGTTTGTACTAAATGGAAATGTTCCTACAGTTTCTTAAAACACAAAATGTTAAAAAGTGCTTTATCCAATCAACTAGGTTACTAAACAAACTTAAATTTTAAAATCAATAATGAAAAGCATCAGAGTTATACTTTAGAGGCAATAAATATATCAGGAAATAGTATTTTATTCATGATATAAATAGTTCCCTTATTTTTAAATGACAAATTTTAATAAAATGATTTATGGTTGTATCAGCTTTATAGAGTTGTTTTAGTTAATGTTTAGTAAGGTAATAATAAAATGGTGTTAATTTTAATATAATTAAAATAAATATTTAAAATTACTTATGAAACATTGCTTTGTAGTTTCTAATATTGTACTGTAAAACACAATGTGGACAACTGTTTTAGTGATATGATTAAATAAATGTTACATTTTTAAAAGGCTTTGTGAATAATAATGAAACTTATTTTGTAAAATATTAACCTGAAATGCCTTCTGATGATTCTCATTGCTTCTTTAGGATCAATTGTGGAGAATCAAATCTATCAGAATAGAAGATATATACATACAGAGCAGTGGGGCACAGTTCAGATTTGTATACTTCAAATATGTTCTTATCTTTCTTAATTTATTGGGATCCTTCAATAATATCAAAAGTTCTATAGTTCTTTCCATTAAAAAAAAATGTCTTACTTAAGTTTCAGCTAAGTAAATGTTAACATTCAACCCCCTGTAAAGAGAAGGGACTGCAGACTAACAATCTTGTTCCGTGAGTGATGGTCTTCTCTTGGTGTCCCACATGGAAACAAAATGCATGGTATAACACTTGTGTGCTCTGAAATTTTCTAAACTAAATTTCCTTACTTTCTGTAGTTGTATGTCACTCTAAGATGTGAAAGTGTTCGGTCATGTTAGATAGATGTTGTAGAAGGTGAAATGTGACATGCTTTTGACAGCCTATTTGAAATGGCTTCCTGTGGTCTACCCTACCCCTTAGGCCTGCTCCTTTGGTTATTTTTATCTCATCTCCTAGATATCTAGACAGGTCAGAAAGGTTGAACTACAATTTTCTACATTATGTGACAGAAATGTGATATCTTCCACCTGCAAACATGTTACTGTGTGGTGGGCAAGGGCTTTTCATCTACTTTAAGGACAAGAATGATCATTAGTTTTCCTAATAAAATTTTAGTAGCTTAATCCCCCAAAGCCCTTACCACTAAATAAATATAATTTCTCACCCTTATATCAATACAAATTAAAAAGCCCTCAAAAATTCAATAAGTCTTCTGTTTGTGGGAATAAGGCAGACATTGAATTTTATGTCAAGATGAGCACTCCACTTCTTCTGGGTTGCTATGGCAAGCTGTTTCAGCAAGGTCTTTATTTGTAAACACGCATAACTTTACCTTCCCACAGAGTTCTTGTAAGGCTAACTCAACCCATCTTTCCCACTTTCATATAATGTTTGCTTTTCCAACCCACATCTGTTTCACTCACACCTGACTCCTGGAGATTCTCTCATGGTGCCACTTTCATTCTTCCCTTTGCTTCGAATTATCCCTCTCTCTGTCTACTTAGAAGGCAACAGTAAAACCTCTCTACTCAGTTGGTTCTCCTCCTGACCATCTCCAACTTGAATCCACCTATATAAATCTGCATCAGAATATTTGCTTGTGAGCACAACTCTCCCCACAATTCTACACTCTAGGCTTCCAGCTTGTTCCCACCTCATGTGTCCTTTGCACATGTCTACCCTAAGAGGGGAAAACCTGAGTGATTAATTAAATGTATGACATAGATAATCACAGTCTATGAGGTAGAGATTCAAACTTAGACTAGTTTAATCTGAAATACAAGTCCTTAGTGATAGTGGATAAAATGCTTACCATGATTTCAGTCGGTTTGTGTTTTAAACCTCTGAACAATAACTGCTAGTGATCCTGAGAAACATTTTATAAAAGAAAATACAAAACAACATTGGATAAATCCAACATATGGTAATCACACTCATAACAATATTTTATTTTGTTTGTATTAAGTTAGCATCAAGGACTTTCAGATTACAAATCCAATGAAGCAGGCAAGTGGACTTCAGTATGCCACAGTCTAGAAAGAAAGCATACTTCTTTCAACTTCCTTCATGGTCACTGTATTTAACCACTTAGTAGTGGTATTTGAAAGGTTAAATGCATATCCTACTTTTGGCTACCTTGATTCTTTTTTTTTCAATTTTTATTAGATATTTTCTTCATTTACATTTTAAATGTTATCCCAAAAGTCCCTTATACCCTCCCCCATCCTCCGTCCTGCTCCTTTACCCACCCACTCCCACATCTTGGCCCTGGCATTCCCCTGTACTGGGGCATATAAAGTTTGCATGACCAAGGGGCCTTTCTTCCCAATGATGGCTCACTACGCCATCTTCTGCTACATACGCAGCTAGAGACATGAGCTCTGGGGGTACTGGTTAGTTTATATTGTTCTTCAACCTATAGGGTTGGAGACCCTTTCAGCTCTTTCAGTACTTTCTCTAGCTCCTCCATTGGGAACCCTGTGTTCCTTCTAAAAGCTGACTGTGAGCATCCACATGTCAGAGGGATTGTGTTTAAAATAACTGTAAAGGCATGAAGGAAAATCAGTCCTAAGTAGGCATTTGCTGTAGCTAAGAATTATAGAACAATATTCCATCTGTTAATAAGGACACATGTTCCACTATGTTCATAGCAGCCTTATTCATAATAGCCAGAAGCTGGAAAGAACCTAGATATCCCTCAACAGAGGAATGGATACAAAAAATTTGGTATATTTACACAATGGAGTACTACTCAGCTATTAAAAACAATAAATATATGAAATTCCTAGGCAAATGGATGGATCTGGAGGCCATCATCCTGAGTGAAGTAACCCAATCACAAAAGAACTCACATAACATGTACTCACTGATATGTGGATATTAGCCCA
>LR749979.1:956147-1108046 GCA_902729485.2 Mus minutoides | reverse complement strand
TATTGAAGATCATGTGTGAAGCTGAATCCAAAGGATGGACCCAATGACTGCGGCTGCCAGGGATCCATCCCACAATCAGCCACCAAACATAGACACTATAGCATATGCCAGCAAGATAGTGCTGTAAGGGCCCGGATATAGCTGTCTCGTGGGAGACTATACCAGTGCCTGGCAAACATGGAGGTGGATGCTCACAGTCAGCTATTAGATGGAACGCAGGGCTCCCAAGGAAGGAGCTAGAGAAAGTACCCAAGGAGCTGAAGGGGTCTTCAACCCTATAGGTGGAAGAATAACATGAACTAACTAGTACCCCCTGAGCTCATGTCTCTAGCTGAATATATAGAAGAGGATGGCCTAATTGGCCATCATTGGGAGGAGAGGCCCCTTGGTCATGCAGACTTTATATGCCCCAATACAGGGGAACACCAGGGCCAAGATGTGGGAGTGGGTGGGTAGGGGAGCAGGGCTGGGAGGGGGGAGGGTATAGGGAACTTTCTGGATAACACTTGAAATGTAAATGAAGAAAATATCTAATAAAAGTTGGGAAAAAAAGAATTATAGAACAAACAACTCCCAACTTGTTATAAGTTGCAACTGAAAGCATTCAAAGGGAATGAAAAATAGCAGTAAAACAAGAAACAAAAGTCCTTAAGGGTGAATCACAGGCCTTCCATAAACAAATGTATCACTGGGAGTCATAGTTTGGGAAGTACTTGTCACGAGTGGATACAGACAAATGATTCTGTGAGCAACAAAGCAAACTGAAAGCACTGAAACTGGATTCACGAGAACCAGCAGGTGAAAATAATTCTTCAGGCACTGGCCTGGGCTGGCCCACACTGGTCTACAGCCTACCCTGGAGTTGATCACTCAGCTTCCTCTGCCATGTTTCTACCCTCAGAAAACAGCTTAACCTGTATTGGGGGCACAGAATGATTATGTTCACTTACACTTCCAGCAGAGAGGGCAAACACTACATTCTGCAATTCATTCACCTTTTAGCTCATGGCATGTCCCTTATAAGACTTTTCACTAGTGGTAAAATAAGCAAACAAATCCTTTCACCTCCCAATGTATAGAAGAGTATTATCCTGTTCTTCAGATCAGGGTGCTGTTAGGTAACTGGCCATGAGCAGATGGCTCCTCCACCCTTGGGGATCCCTGTGGCTTCTGCTTAGATGTCTTGAAACAGTTGAGTCCATTGGAAATTCCCCTCTTGCATCTCACTGATTTCTCTGGACTGGTATCAGGCTAGTGGCCAAAATGATGGCTATAGAATGTTGTGTTCTGCATCCTCAGGACTTAGGTCTTGCTTCAGGTCCTCTCAGAATGGGGCAGTGGAGAGGGTGCTCCAGTCTGCTTATGCTTCTTGTCCTCTCACACAAAATTCTGTTATGATAAGAAAATCACAGCACACACTAACTTTGTTCTTCTCTATCTTAAAGAGAATTTTCCTCCCATACTGTAGATACTTCAAGACTAGTGTGTGTGTGTGTGTGTGTGTGTGTGTGTGTGCGTGCACTGGGGGTGGTATCAGGGTCAAACTTGCTTGCAGTCATCAGTCTTTTTTTTTCTGTTTTTTTTTTTTTTTTCGACATAGGGTTTCTCTGTATAGCTCTGCTGCCCTGGATCTCACTTTGTAGACCAGGTTGGCCTCGAACTCAGAAATCCCCCTGCCTCTGCCTCCTGAGTGCTGGGATTAAAGGCATGTGCCACCACGCCCAGCAAATATTTTCTTAATTTACATTTCAAATGCTATCCCAAAAGTTCCCTATATCCCCCCTCACCCTGTCCTGCTCCGCTACCCACCCACTCCCACTTCTTGGCCCTGATGTTCCACTGTATTGGGGCATATAAAGTTTGCAATACCAAGGGGCCTCTCTTCTCAATGATGGCTGACTAGGCCATCTTCTGCTATATATGCAGCTAGAGACATGAGCTCTGGAAGTTCTGGTTAGTTCATATTGTTGTTCCTCTTATAGCAGTCATCAGTCTTAATGAATTGAAGAATAAAGAGGAAATCAAGATTACCAAAATTTTACACATATCATTTTAATGTGTTTAAGATATTATTGCAAACATACACCTAAATCCAGTTTGGAAGAATTAATTTTCATACAGTTAACATTCATGTGAGCCTTTTGGGGATGTTTCTGTGTGATTAATACATAATTCTGCTGTGACCTTTACATTGCTTCAGAAAAATAGAACAAAATATAGATCATAGTGTTTTTCTCACTAAATGAAGGATTCTAAATTTGGGTATGGAGAGATGGGTTTGTGGTTAAGATCAATTGCTCTGCTTGTAGAGAATCAGGGTTCAGGTCCCAGCACCCACATGGTGGCACTAACGATTTATGGCTTCTGGCGCCCTCTTCTGTCTTATATGTGGACTGCATACAGGCAAAACATCTTTTAAAAAGAAAATCAAGGATCTGTTAGGGAGGTGGAAGGATCTGGGAGAAGAGGGTAGAGAAACCATTACCATAATTTCTATATAAAAATATTTTCAATTTAAAAAATAATGAATATATACTGGGCTCTGAAACAGAATGTTAAATTCTTAATGTTGAAAAGCATTAAAACAAACTATTCTTGGGAATATGTAGTTATTTCTTTAAATATCTACTAAAATACCAAATATTCAATTATTATAAAATAACAATCTATGCTTGTAATATTTAAGCCATTTAAAGAATTAAAATTTCTCAGCAATATTTTAAATAACAATATAATGAGTCTGTCTTAATATTCTTACCCTGAGGGGAAACAATAAATCAACTAAGAAGTTTAGTAAAAACAAACAAACAAACAAACAAAACCAAATATTGATATAGGAACAGTATATGTCCAGAGTCTTGTACGCATTGTCTTCTTCACTGGTCTTTCAAGGTAAAAGCTCATCTTCACTTCACAAATTAGGAGATGGGAGCACAGAAAGGCTAAACAGCTTTCTCGAGTCAGTCAATAAGTAATAGAGTTAGAATTTTAACCCAAGGGATGGGTGCTCCCATCACTCTATCTACTGTATTGGACTATGTCACATAGAAAAAAAGTATGCAGCACTGAGTTTAGAATTTAAAAAAGATGAGGCATACAAGTCTCTGACATCTTTTAAGGACAAAGGAAGGGGCTGAGATTCCATATTTAGAGTTGGCAGCTTCATGATCCGCAGAACCATATGTTTCTAATGACCCGATCACTGGCCCTTTCGCTTCTGATCATTTGACATTTTTAAGCATGAATCATCTAATGAAAAAATTACAAGGCTTTCTTTTGAACACAGTGTTTATTTGTCACCAGAAGATCTCAGATATACTTTAAACAAATTCCTTCTATAAAGGAAAGGCTACATACCCTCATGAATGGCATAACCTAAAAATAGAAGTTATTTAAAACAGCTCTAACACCTTTTCTAAATTTCCTACATTGTGAAATGACAGCAACGTCTCCTTTTCAACACTGCCTTCTAGTCAATGCAAAAAGAAACAAACCATGCCCACATGCTCATATTCGCTGTTTACTTTTCCATCAGTCATCTGAAACAGGACACAAAAAAGGGAGGTGTCTGTCTCTGTTAGAAGGAAAAGTGAGGGGACGGAAATCTAATGCAACAAGAGAGTTGCCAGATTTGGAACTGATTGAAAGAGTTTTGTGTCACCAAACATTTTTCAAAGACCTATCAATCCGCAGCTCTTTTTATAAACCAACCTGTAATGAGTGGTGTTTCCACACATTTTCTTCACACAGTTGCTTCTGAGTTTGGCAGTGTCTTTGATTTGAGAAAGAATTTCAAACTTTAGATGATCACACAGAACCTTTTTGGCATCACAGAAAAGAATATTTAGATCATAGAGACTTAAAGGAATGTCAGTTAGAGTTCCAAGTGGTTTGAACTTTCATTTCTGAGGTGCCCAAAGCCACACTGCTGTATTTACAAGTATGTTTATAAGTGATGCCATTTGTGTCTGTAATTAATCAAGAATTGGAAAGGAAGACATGAGAAAGAAGAGCAGAGATAAAATGTTCATATTAAAAGTGTAAATTGGACAATATTCAAATAACAAGACATACCAAGCATCATCATAATGTTCCTATTCACAGCCCTGGCACCAAGGAAAAACCACCTTGGAAAAACCAGCAAATCCTTGAAATAACAGAAAAGTGCCAGCACTAACATTGGTAAACTTAGCACTCCCTGGGAAAATTCAAAGAAAGTACAGTAATGCAACTTGTCACCTGCTGACTGGTTTCTGCTGCTTCATAAAACAAAGAGCACAGCTGACTGGGGTTCAGAATGTATGGCCAGAGGGAGGAGAATTCCTAAGTACAGACTCCATTATAAACATAATCCTTTCTTGCCTTCCTAAACCATCGAACTAGCAACACCAGTGACACCTAAGAACACACAGATACACGGGCTGCCCAAGATCAGTCACATCATGCATCTCTCTGGATGAAGGCTGTACTGTCTACAAATGCAATATTTGTGTACACCAATGCTGAGACACTGCAGCAAATCTGTAAGATGCCTAGGGGACTAGCCCATCATCTGAAAATCTGGTAGGATGGCTCCTATCAGATAACAGTGCATTCACTAGCACTAGAGCATTTCTCATGGCATGGTGTTTGTATTTGAGCATTCCTTATAAATCAAACCCTCAACTGCCAAGTCCAAGTGACTTTTTATCAGGCAGGGCATGGAGAAAATTATTTCCAGAGAAAAATTAGGGAGGACAGTGAGTGTCCTAGAGGCAGTACACGCAGAAACCCTGGGAGGCCTTGAGAAGAGATTGCTGCACACATTCAAAGCAACTGCCTTTTGTAAATCAAAAGTTCTAAATTTTCACTTTAAAGGTCAAAAGAACAAGATCTATTTCATTTTGCTATCCTTCATTTGAGTCCCACGTGGGAGTTGGTTGAAGTCCAGATAGCCAGATGTACTGAATAGCCATGGTGACAAGGAAGGTAGAAAGGAATGGGCCAGATGGCCTGCAAGTCTGCCCAGATCTGATTTCAACCCTGTCCTCTCCACCTCTGCTCCCTCATCTAATTAGTATGTGCCTTTAGTATTGGTGGGCAAAAACTATAGAATTCAAGAAGCAAAACTGTGTCTGAGCATAAAAGGTAGAAAAATAAGGAAAAAATAGTTTGCTTTGATTAATTAGCTTTGTAATAACTATTATTTTCTAACAGTCAGGCTTGAAAACTCAATATTATTGAATAATCTTCATTCTTCACTCTCTTATTCAAGAAGTCACCAAATCCTTATACCTCTTTGCCTGGATTTTTCTATGCACACCACTTATTTTTTTTTTCATCCAAACCTCCTCCCTCTCCTTCCTTCCCCTGCCTTCCTCCCTCTCTCCCTCCCTCAGCTCATCCTACATTATTACAAGACTCTCTTTTAAGAATAAATTTCGTAGCCAGGCGTGGTCACACACGACTTTAATCCCAGCACTCGGGAGGCAGAGGCAGGCAGATCTCTGAGTTCGAGGTCAGCCTGGTCTACAAAGAGAGTTCCAGGACAGCCAGGGCTACACAGAGAAACCCTGTCTCAACCCCTCCCCCCCAAAAAAAAGAAAGAAAGAAAAGAAAATCTTACAAACAAATAAAAAAGTCACACACCAAAATTACCCAGACACAAAATCTATGAAGCTTAGTGAACTTAAACAACTAGAAATGACATGTATCTTACTTTGCTCCTTTTAGAGTGTCTATCATGAACAAGAATGGCAAGGCCACTGTCACTACCATGCTTCCTTTCTTCAAACCCCTCACACTCCAGTACTGGTGGCCTCTACTTCCGGGACATAAATGCAGTATCTTTCCAACTTGATTCCAATTTCATCATCCCTACCTGTGAATCCTAAACACTAATCAGTTTTGTATTCGCTGTCTCCAAAATTGGTCATGAATATTCCACAACTTTTCTTTATCCTTCTCCATACCTGAGGATAAATAGTAATTGGTATAAAAAGCTAAAGTAAAAATAGGTATTAAAGCAAAAGACAAATTACAGCCTCCTTGCTTTTTTAAAAGACTGTGTTTCAATGAGAACTTCTGATTCCATTATTCTATATACTGAACTCCAACTGTTAAAGGAAATAATAAATGTCTAAATTATTAACCCAGGTCCTTGCTTAATCCATATAATAGTTCATAAATTAAATTAAATTCAGCTGCTGCCAAATGTAAACAACTTTGCATTTGGGGTGAAGCATACCCCACAATGACACCGAGAATTCCCATCTCTTCACCAAACTCAATGCTGAGAGCTGAGGTCTGGAAAACAAGGCTCTATATAATCCAGTTGAGTCTTTCACATATCACTATGAATCCCATTCTCGAGAATCTCTGAAAAGTCTATAAATTAACCTAAAAAAAGGCAGAAGAAATAAACAATCAATTTTTAATAAGCTTAAGGAAAACTTTAAAAGGACAGTAGTTTTCAGAATGAGCATGGTGGAAATGTATGTGCTGCTAAAAGCGATGTATGAATTCACTAAACCCCAGCACTCCAGTGCCAGAGGTCAATGCTCATGTCAGTCACTCAACATGATAAAAAGATCGTGGGTTTGAGAACAACCCACACTACAAAGTGACACTGTATGAGTAAGAAAGGGGGGACAAGGAAATACAGCCTCAAGGATATTTTCACATAAATAGAAAAATGGCTAAATTGTTTTCTTCTTTGTTGAAGTTTTGAGAATTTTTTGTTTTATTATATATGTATATAGACTATTGTCTTAGTCAGGGTTTCTATTCCTGCACAAATATCATGACCATGAAACAAGTTGGGGAGGAAAGGGTTTATTTGGATTACACTTCCATACTGCTGTTCATCACCAAAGGAAGTCAGGACTGGAACTCAAGCAGGAGCTGATCCAGAAGCCATGGAGGGATGTTCTTTACTGGCTTGCTTCCCTAGCTTGCTCAGCCTGCTCTCTTATAGAACAAAGACTACCAGTCCAGAGATGGCACCACCCACAAGGGGCCTTTCCACCTTGATCACTAATTGAGAAAATGCCTTATAGTTGGATCTCATGGGGGCATTTCCTTAACTGAAGCTCCTTTCTCTGTGATAACTCCAGCTGTGTCAAGTTGACACAAAACTAGCCAGTACAACTATGTATGTAGAAAAGTTCTCCAACTCAGTCTTCTCTAGGAATAAGCTATATTCCAAAGCATCATAAATTATAGCTGCCTATGCTCATTGGTAACTCTGGTGTTTTCTCACTATTTAGAACAAACAAGTCCCTGAAATGTCATTCTTTATGGAGTTGAAGTTTATCACATATCTTTCTAAATTATCTAATTATCTTTCTCAATTATTGTGACTCTGCATCAGAGTTTCACACTGAATCTATCTCAATAGGAGTCTCCAACTACTAGAAAAATTTTATTGATTTTTTTAAGCAAAAATAGCTTCTCATTTGGTATTATAAGCTAATAAAATCCAAAAATAGCTCACCTTTTCCTTTATGAAATTGTCAACTACAATTTTCATTACAACTTCCATAAATATATGGAAATGTATTTCAGATTTCATTCAGACATATACTATTGAAATTTTCTCAGCTTTTTGTTATCAGGCAAAGAACATGCCATAAGCACTGTACTAGCATCTGTACTAGAGGATGACTCTCATGCCATAAGCACTGTGATAGCATCTGTACTAGGGGATGACTCTCATGCCATAAGCACTGTGCTAGCATCTGTACTAGGGGATGACTCTCATGCCATAAGCACTGTGATAGCATCTGTACTAGGGAATGACTCTCATGCCATAAGCACTGTGATAGCATCTGTACTAGGGGATGACTCTCATGTCATGTGCACTGTGCTTGCATCTGTACTAGGGGATGACTCTCATGTCATGTGCACTGTGTTCGCATCTGTACTAGGGGATGACTCTCAGGCAATGTTGTTCCACTGTAACTTTGTTTACTTACTAAAATTATTTAATTTGTAACAAATTCTGATATGGAAAAAATCATCAAAAAGAATTCCTGTATTCTCCTTCTCCTCACCCTGCTTTTCCTAATATTAGCATCTTACATACCTGGCTACAGTTGCCAGAGCTATGAAACTAAAGCTAACAAAAGAAAGGAAATGACTCAGATCTCATCACTGTGTTCCTGTCCATGGAAGATAAGGAGAGACTGGGAAATTCTATATTGGAGGAGACTTGATGACTAAATCCCATGAGTTCTGTCTATTCAGAAAGTCTCAAGAACTTATGCTTAATAACAATGGCTATTATTAAAGAAAACAAATAACAAATGTTGCAAAGATGTGAAATAAAAAGGAAATCCTTCTGATGGCAGTGGAAATGGGAACTGATACATACATTACATAATTCAATATGGAGGTCCCTCAAAACACTAACAATGCCAGTGCCATACGACCAGTCCTACTTCCTTATGTAATACATATTTTTTAAGTGTAAGAAGGAGGAGTGAGGTGAATAAGTAATGTAAGGGTTGTTGAGACTATAGAGGAACTAGAACCTTCACACAGCACCAGAGAGAACATGAAAAGGTGTGGCCACTTTACAGAACAACTTAAACACCTAAAACATTAACCACAGAGTTAGACAAGACAACAGTTTCTCACCTAAGTAATGTATAAACATGGCTTTACAAGAGCCAGCAGATGACACATTATAGGCAGTAGCCCAAAAATGGATACAACCCTTTGGCTGAAAAGTGAATAGTTAAATGTCATATGTCCATTCAAGGAAATACAGCCATATACAGACTACGGATTAATTCTGTTTGTATAACAAACTAATCTTAAAAACACTACTTTGGGTGAATGAAAATAATAAAACTGACACATTTTAAATGATTTCACTCATGAAATAAACACAATGGAAAACTGTAGAAATGGAGAAGAGACTAGTGGTTACTCAGAAGATGGGAGGAGTAATTTCTAATAGTTCTGTAGGTGATATGACATGATATGATATGTCCTGCTACAAGAGTAGTGATGGTTGCGTTACATGTTTTAAAAATTAGATTAAAAGATTTTTTAATGTCTAAATAAAGTTGCTCAAAAAAGTCATGTGCTATACGGCTGCATTTGCATAGCACTCTTTAGGAAACTATACAGAATGGAGACTACTAACAGTTGGCATGTCCTGGGATGAGGCTGTGTGATAGTGGCCAGAGTAGATCCTAGGGGATATATTTATGGTTATAAAGAATGTCTGTCTCTTGACTGTGCTGTGGTTACACAAATTTACACATGTAGTAAAATGATACAAACCTTAGGCCAAAGTATTAACAAGAGATATTCTTGCCATGCCAATGCCAGATCCCTGGTTTTACTATCATCCTATAATTAAGATACCACATCAACCAAGAGAGGGTCCATTAGATTACTTTATATTGACTTGGAGACTTCCTACAAACATAATAGCTTAAGATTTTAAAATAAAAAGAAAGCCATGGTCTTTTTTTATTTAAGTCCCATTCTCACCAACAATGGCCTGATATTAATTTGGCTTTACATGGGCTTTGAAACACACACAGCTTTCATGGCAATAAATAACTTGGTATTCCTAGTTATTACTTAATTTCATACTAGTTTTGTTAATAAAACTGAGTGTGGTTATTCTTTCTCCCCAGAATGTTTCATATTGTTTTGCTCCTTGGTATTCATGAATCCTTGATAACAAATGACTCTGAACCTTCAGTCTGAGACAGTAAATTGAACTGCAAGTGGTATACATTGTACTATGAGGTTTACAATTCCTTCATATCATGTGTGTTGTACTACTCTTCTCTTCTTATAATTTTTACTTGAATTTCAAGATTATAAGATCCCAAGTAACTTCTTCATCCACACCTCATTTTAGTTGACCTTTCCCAAGCCTCAAGTACATCAGAGAACAGTACCTTTAATGTAAGAAATCCTCTTTTCTATATAGAAGTTTCTGAAATGATAGTCTTTATTTAGCTGCAATTCTAATAAAATTTTTAACATGTTTCTCTAGTCCTAAAGCTCACAACTGCTTCTCAGCAAGTCTTCTAATGGTCTTGGTAACAATGTCTAAACTTTCTAAAAGCTGTGATGTCATTGTGTGCCTTGAAACACTCAAGAAAATGTATTCAATTTTAACTAAATGAAGACAATAGCATTAGATCATGGCTTGCTAAAAAATCAGTGGTTCTCACCCTATGGGTCAGGACCCATTTGGGGGGCCAAGGACCCTTTCATAGAGGTCGCACATCAGATATTCTGCATATCATATATTTATCTTATAATTCATAGCCATATCAAAATTACAGTTATGATCTAGCAAAGAAAATAATTTTATGGTTGGGGGTCACCACAACCGTATTAAAGTGTCATAGCATTAGGAAGGTTTGGAGTCACTAACAGAAACAGGTTTTCCTTTCTTGTCCTAGTGAGTGCCTAACTGGCCTGGCAGGTTAGTCTTAAAGCATGCAGGGTCCAGCACTGGAAACACACACACACACGCATACACACACACACACACACACACACACACACACACACACGTCTTTTCTCCCCTAGCAGAATTGTGAAAATGAGACAGCATGGAAAGTTTCCTGGTTAGTGAAACATTGACTTCTTCGTGTCCTGAAACCAAAGGATGGGGTGTCCCCCATGCTACAGTTTTACTATAGTTATGAATGGTAATGAAGACAAACAGCAGCAGCCCATATTGTTTTGGTGCCTCTAGGGCCTCCTTGACCAGTAACTTGTGGAGAGGTAATTTAGACTTTGTCCTGAGCTTTTGATTTAGTAACCCATGTTGGGTTCTAATGACTGGGATTTCAGAAGGCCTTTTTGTTTATCTTTGGTTTGGGATAATGCCTCTCCCCTGTTCCTCTACCCCTGTCCCAGTTTAAACCTTAAGCCCTTACCATCTCCCCACAATTCCTTCATATCATGTGTGTTGTACTACTCTTCTCTTTTTATAATTTTTACTTGAATTTCAAGATTATAAGTTCCCAAATAACTTCTTCATCCACACCTCATTTTAGTTGACCTTTCCCAAGCCTCATGATATCTCTATCCCCATCACTCCACCGCCTGCTTGAAGTTCTCTACCTGATCCCCAAAATTAACCCTCACATTCACTATACTTACATTCTATTCCTTTTCCAAAGTATGTCTCCCATTGTGGTCCATTTCTAATTTCACAGCTCCTACATATACTCCAGGTTAAACACACAAAACAAGATTTGAACCTAGGACTGACATATGAGAAAGAACATGTGGCATTTGTCTTTCTGGGTCTGTATTTTCTCTTGTAGCATAATATTTCCAGTTCCATCCATTAAGCTACAATTCTCTGATACCATTTTTCTTCACAGCCAGGTAATAAATTCCCATCTTCTTGTGATGGGTATCTATCAAAGTCGATAGCTACTCTGAACAGAACATCAGTCAGCAAAAATGTACAAGTATGCCTGTACAAGAAAGAAAGTCTTTGGGTCTTTGAGTAAATAGCTGGGCCATACACCAGATTTAGTTACAAATATGTGAAAACGTCCTAAGAAATTTACAAAGTGGGTACACTAGTTTACATTCTAATTATACTTGGTAGTGGATAATGTATAAACTCCTAACTGTTTAAGATACTGAAAATAAGTTACTGAGAGTCATTTATTGCAGAACAGAGGAGAGAAAGAATAAAAGAATTGACTATTGGAGAGAAAAGCTATGAAATATTGCCTTCTGAATGCAACTTGGCTCTTGCACACATGAGCACATATCAGCTGTGGTTATTTGCACACGATGA
The DNA here is from genome assembly GCA_902729485.2 of Mus minutoides. Classification (NCBI taxonomy): domain Eukaryota; kingdom Metazoa; phylum Chordata; class Mammalia; order Rodentia; family Muridae; genus Mus; species Mus minutoides. Next base: position 1,096,264 of record LR749979.1, on the reverse strand, counting down.
AGTCAGTTAAAAATTGACTTCCTGCCAGGTGGTGGTGGCGCACACCTTTAATCCCAGCACTTGGGAGGCAGAGGCAGGCTGATTTCTGAGTTCGAGGGCAGCCTAGTCTACAGAATGAATCCAGGACATCCAGGCCTATACAGGAAAACCCTGTCTTGAAAAACAGAAAAACAAAACAAAAACAAACAAACAAACAAAAAACAAATATTGACTTCCTTATAATATTGCTTACTAAGGCCTCAGAAAGCCGAGATGCAATTGACAGTTGATGATGGCTGAGAGAGGTAGAATAACTTTTCTTTAAGGGAGCAGCCACTGCCAGGTTGTCCATATCCCAGTAGATAACACCATACCTATGTACACACAGACTTAATGGGTTAAATAGATACATAAAATAACTTCAAATTGGAAGGGAATTTTGTTAAGATATGTCAGGGGAAAGGTGGAAAGGAAGCAGGAACAGGGTGGATATAATCAAGATACACTATAGATGTGTATAAAAAATTAAGGAATAAAAGGTTACCATTTAACAAGTATATTTTGTTGGATATCAAGAGAAAGCTGGAAGCTTTGAGATACAAGTCACAATGTCTGTCTAACAAAGAGAACCAAGGAAAAAAACAGTCAAGAAGACCTGTCATTCTGCGTTTCTGCCTCACTGCTGGGGTGTCAGGATGTGCTCAGGGGAGGCTACACATAGTCTAATATAGGGGTCCCAGCTCATGTTGCTTCAGATGAGAAACAGCAGGGGCGGGGATGGAGGCCGTTGTTCTGAAACTCCTGTCAACCCAGACTCCGCTGGGAGCTATGAGGAATTGAAAACTGTATTTCACATCCATCTGTGCACCCAAACTCTGCTGGAGACAGCAAGGTGTTGAGAATGAGAGCCTGTGGGCGTGTGTTGAGCCTGTAATGGGTCAAAATCCATCTTTGCTCCACGTGAATGGGACCCTTGATGAAAGAAATGGTCCTTGCTTGTCCAAACTCTTTTATTCATGGGGGATGAGGATGCATATATCTTACTCGGGGTAAATTAGTGATTAAATCTTTTTACAGGAAGGGATGCCCAGGAAGGTAAGCTCATTAGCTAAATGCTCAGGAACTATCTAGATACCTCATTAGCATGGAGAACTCTAGGTTTTTATACTAAAAGACCAGTGATTATGCTCCTCTTAGTAGGGTGTCATGGTCACGTGCTCCAGGACAGGAACCTGGTCATGTTTGAACTCCAGCCATTCTCAATTATAACATTTATGGGGATTCTGTATGGTGGCATGATTCACTGCCCTACAGAAAGCCCTTTAGTATCACAGTCAACCTCATATGCAAACATGAGTGTTCACATGTGCTTGGCTGCCTCTAAAGGGGCAATCAGATAACAATGTGGGGAAGATATGAAACCATAACTAAGCTATACCATCATCCATCAGAGGCTTACAAAACCTCTAACCAAACAGTGACAGGAAAGGCTCGATGACTAAACATCAAGGTAAAATAATTTTTACACTAAGAGATGGCACATGAGTACCTTTGAACTGCAGGAAAAAAAATAGATACCTTAGATTCATATAAGTAACTATCACTGGCAAAGAAAAAAATGAAAAATGGCTTCTGCAGCAGGGAGTGGATCAGTAGAACACTATGAGCCATGTAAAGAAAGAGTCAAGTATGGGAAATACATAAGAACAAAGTAGCAATAGAAACTGCATCTGAAGAGATACAGATGGTGATTTAAAACAAAAAGAAAAACAAAGCATTCAGAGTGGCTGTTATAAACATGTTCAAAGAACAGGAAGAAAATGTGGTTAAATGAAGATATGGTGATGATGTCTCATCAGAGAAAGAATATCAACACAGGTCATCATTAAAAGAGATCAAGTGGATGCATGAGTCAGAAAGTACAATAATGAAAACAATTCCCTAGAGGATCCTAACCATGGATCTGAGTAAGCAGAAAACAGAACTGGTTATCCTAAAGGTCAGTGAAAACCATGCAATCAAAAGACCAGAGAAAGAATGAAGAAAAATGAAAGATGCAACATATCAAAAGATACCATTGAATTAAGTAGAAAGGGTATAATAAAAACATATAGAATTCAAATAATCTAAGGCTAAAAGCTCATTAGTATACATATGAAAAAGATCAATAATCTCCACATAGAATAAACACTGGAACACTTACAGACAGATTACCAGAAATGTGCAAAGATAAAGGGAGACATCAGAAAAGATGGAATGAAAAATGCATCACACACAAAGAAATTAACTAAGATTAACACATTATTTCTCATCAGATACAATAGAAGTCAGGTATCAGTGGAACAGCATATTCCAGGTGCAGAAAAATCTGTCAACCAAGAGTCCAGCAAAACTCTTTCTAAAACAACAAGAAACATAAATGTTGAAGGTAGAAAATTGTGAAACACATTGCTAGCTATCTTATTACAAGGACACCACAGTAAAGTTCTTCAGGCTGAAAATAAGTTATATCATATAGCACTGCACACACATACACACAGAGAGAGAGACAGAGAGAGAGAGAGAGAGAGAGAGAGAGAGAGAATCAATAAAATAATATTCAATTACAAAAATAATGTAATTATATATTCCTTCTCATCTTTTCTTATTACTTTGAAAATTAATTAAAATATAAAATACACAGAGAGATATACTGGCATACTAGTGGATATAGCTGGCATTAGATACTTTGTGGCTTCTTCTTTCTTCCATTCTCCTCGGCCTCTTTCTACCCTTTCAAACTATTAACACTAGATAGGAGAGAAAAATAATAGAAAGGAAGGGGGATAACATTATCCTTAGACTGCTTCCTGCTAATTAGGGGCATTGAGTTCCTTGGGGCAAGTTTAATCTTTGCAATCAGGATATCTAATTCCTTCCTCTCCTTCCTTCTTTGCACATGACTATTTAACAAACTGTGACCAACAACAACCAACAGCAACCACCCAACAACACAGCAACAACCAACTTCTTGAGGCTCCAGCATTCGTATATTGTCTGAAAAGTCTCGAGAATTCCAAACGTCACATAAAAGCAAAAACTATATGCAGCTGGCAAAACCACACTTCTGCTAGAACACAAGAAAAATTATAGTCAGCTGCTGTGGACAATCTGAAGCAGTCCCACAACCCCACACCTGGGATTAAAACAAAAGCACATTCCTACTTCTGTGGTTTTTAAAGAAACCAAAATTCTCACTACATACAGACCTATACCATATGGAAATATAGTAGATTCAAAAATAGATGGCACAAACATTGAATAAAAAAAGCTATAGGAGAATAAAGCATACATCAATACTCATTGAAGGGAAGGGTAGATTAGCAGATGGAATAATACAATCTATAAAAGATATATTTGCTCTTATTTCTTTTATCAATGTGATGGTTTGTATATACATGGCCCAGGGAGTGGCAGTATTAAGAGGTTTGGTCTTGTTACAGTAGGTGTGTCACTGTGGGTGTGGATATTTTAAATTTTTTTCTTAGATATTTTCTTCATTTACAATTCAAATATTATCCCCAAAGTTCCCTATAGCCTCCCCGGCCCTGCTCCCCTACCCACCCACTCCCAATTCTTGGCCCTGGCATTCCCCAGTACTAGGGCATATAAAGTTTGCAATGGAAAGGGGCCTCGCTTCCTAGTGATGGCTAACTAGGCCATCTTCTGCTACATATGCACCTAGAGAAACGAGCTCTAGGAGTACTGGTTAGTTCATATTGTTGTTCCACCTATAGAATTGAGGACTCCTTGAGCTCCTTGGGTGCTTTCTCTAGCTTCTCCATTGGGGGACCTGTGTTCCATCTTATAGATGACTATGAGCATCCAGTTCTGTATTTGCCAGGCACTGGCATAGCCTCATATGAGACAGCTATACGAAGGTACCTTCAGGAAAATCTTGTTGGCATATGCATTAGTGACTGGGGTTGGTGGCTAATGATGGGATGGATCCTCCGGTGGGGTAGTCTCTGGATAATCCATCCTTTCCTCTTAGCTCCAAACTTTGTCTCTGTAATTTCTTTCATGGGTATTTTGTTCCCTATTCTAAGGAGGAATGTAATATCCACACATTGGTCTTCCCTCTTCTTGAATTTCTTGTGCTTTGCAAGTTGTATCTTGGGTATTCTAAGTTTCTGGGTTAATATCCACTTATCAGTGAGTGCATATTTAATGACTTCTTTTGTGATTGGATTACCTTACTAAGGATGATATCTGCCAGATCCATCCATTTGTCCAAGAATTTCATAAATTCTTTGTTTTTAATAGCTAAGTAGTATTCCATTGTGTAAATGTACCACATTTTCTGTATCCATTCCTCTGTTGAGGAACATCTGGGTTCATTCCAGCTTCTGGCTATTATAAATAAGGCTGCTATGAACATAGTGGAGCACTTGTTCTTATTATCAGTTGGAATATCTTCTGGGTATATACCCAGGAGAGTTCTTGCTGGATCTTCCAGTAGTACTATGCCCAATTTTCTGAGGAACTGTCAGACTGACTTCCAGAGTGGTTGTACAAGCTTGCAATCCCACCAGCAATAGAAGAGTGTTCCTCTTTCACCACATCCTCACCAGCATCTGATGTCACCTGAATTTTTTATCTTAGCCATTCTGGCTGGTGTGAGGTGGAATCTCAAGGTTGTTTTGATTTGCATTTCCCTGATAATTAAGGGTGTTGAACATCTTTCAGGTGCTTCTCAGCCTTTCAGTATTCCTCACTTGAGAAATTTTGTTTAGCACTGTACCCCATTTTTTCCTTTTTTAAAATTAGATATTTTCTTAATTTACATTTCAAATGTTATCAGGAAGATTCCATCTACAATCCCCCTGCCCTGCTCCCCTACCCATTCACTCCCACTTCTTGGCCCTGGCGTTCCCCTGTATTGGGGCATATATTTTGCAATACCAAGGGGCCTCTCTTCCCAATGATGGCCGACTAGGCCATCTTCTGCTACATATGCAGCTAGAGACACGAGCTCTGGGGTTTCTGATTAGCTCATATTGTTGTTCCACCATTGAATTTCTGGAGTCCAGCTTTTTGAGCTCTTTGTTTATCTTGGATATTAGTCCGCTATCAGATTTAGGATTGGTAAAAATCCTTTCCCAATCTGTTGGTGGACTTTTTGTCTTATTGACAGTGGCTATTGCCTTACAGAAACTTTACAATTTTATAAGATCCCATTTATCAATTCTTGATCTTACAGCACAAGCCATTGCTGTTCTGTTTAGGAATTTTTCCTCTGAGCTCATATCTTCAAGGATTTTCCCTACTTTGCCCTCTATTAATTTAAGTGTCTCTGGTTTTATGTGGAGGTCTTTGATCCACTTAGACTTGAGCTTTGTACAAGGAGATAAGAATGGATAAATTTGCATTCTTCTACATGATAACCGCCAGTTGTCCCAGCACCATTTGTTGAAAATGCTTCCCCTTCCCCTGCCGCCCCCCCACCCCTCCTGATGGTTTTAGCTCCCTTGTCAAAGATCAAGTGACCATAGGTATGTGGGTTCATTTCTGGGTCTTCAATTCTATTCCATTGGTCTATCTGTCTGTTGCTGTACCAGTACCATGCAGTTTTTAATCACAATTGCTCTGCAGTCAGCTTTAGGTCAGGCATGGTGATTCCACCAGAGGTTCTTTTATTGTTGAGAAGAGTTTTTGCTAACCTAGGTTTTTGTTATTCCAGATGAATTTGCAAATTGCCCTTTCTAACTCAGTGAAGAATTGAGTTTGAATTTTGATGGGGATTGCATTGAATCTGTAGATTGCTTTCGGCAGGATAGCCATTTTATATTAATCCTGTCAATCTATGATCATGGAGATCTTCTAAGATCTTCAGTTTCTTTCTTCAGAGACAAGAAGATCTTATTATACAGATCATTCACTTCCTTAGTTAGAGTCACACCAAGGTAATTTATATTATTTGTGACTATTGTGAAGGGTGTTGTTTCCCTAATTTCTTTCTCAGTCCGTTATCCTTTGTGTAGAGAAAAGACATTGATTTGTTTGACTTAATTTTATATCCAGCTACTGCACTGAAGCTGTTTATCAGGTTTAGGAGTTCTCTGGTGGAGTTTTTAGGGTCACTTCTATATACTATCATATCACCTGCAAATAGTGATATTTTGACTTCTTCCTTTCCAATTTGTGTCCCCTTGATCTCCTTTTGTTGTCGAATTGCTCTGGCTAGAACTTCAAGTATTATATTGAATAGGTAGGGAGAAAGTGAGCAACCTTGTCTAGTCTCTGATTTTAGTGGGATTGCTTCCAGCTTCTCTCCATTTAGTTTGATGTTGACTAGTGGTTTGCTGTAGATTGCTTTTATCATGTTTAGGTATGGGCCTTGAATTCCTGATCTTTCTAAGACTTTTACCATGAAGAGGTGTTGATTTTGTTAAGTGAATTCGCAGCATCCAACGAGATGATCATGTGGTTTTTGTCTTTCAGTTTGTTTATATACTGGACTCCATTGATGGATTTCCATATACTAAACCATCCCTGCATCCCTGGAATGAAGCCTACTGGGTCATGATGGATGATCGTTTTGATGTGTTCTTAGATTCAGTTTGTGAGGATTTTTTGAGCATTTTTGCATCGATATTCATAAGGGAAAATGTTCTAAAGTTCTCTTTCTTTGTTGGATCTTTGTGTGGTTTAGGTACCAGAGCAATTGTGGCTTCATAGAAAGAATTGGGTAAAGTACCTTCTGTTTCTATTTTGTGGAAGAGTTTGAGGAGAGTTGGAATTAGGTCTTCTTTGAAGGACTGATAGAACTCTGCACTAAACCCATCTGGTCCTGGGCTTATTTTGATTGGGAGACTATTGACGACTGCTTCTATTTCTTTAGGGGAAATGGGACTGTTTAGATCTTTAATCTGATCCTGATTTAACTTTGGTACCTGGTATCTGTCTAGGAAATTGTTCGTTTCATTCAGGTTTTCAAGTTTTGTTGAGTTTAGCCTATTGTAGTAGGATCTGATGATGTTTTGGATTTCCTCAAGATCTGTTGTTATGTCTCCTTTTTCATTTTTGATTTTTTTAATTAGGATACTGTCCCTGTGCCCTCTAGTTAGTCTGTCAAAGGGTTTCACAAATTTTCTCAAAGAACCAGCTCATGGTATGGTGGATACTTTGAATAGTTCTTTTTGTTTCTACTTGGTTGATTTCAGCCCTGAGTTTGATCATTTCCTGCTGTCTGCTCCTCTGAGGTGAATTTTCTTCCTTTAGTTCTAGAGCTTCTAGGTGTGCTGTCAAGCTGTTAGTGTATTCTCTCTCTAGTTTCTTTTTGGAGGCACTCAGGGCTATGAGTTTTCCTCTTAGGACTGCCTTCATTGTGCCCCATAAGTTTGGGTATGTTATTGTTTCATTTTCATTAAACTCTAGAAAGTCTTTAATTTATTTCTTTATTTCATCCTTGACCAAGAAATCATTGAGTAGAGTGTTGTTCAGTTTCCACGTGAATATTGGCTTTCTATTATTTATGTTGTTATTGAAGATCAGCCTTAGTCCATGGTGATCAGATAGTATGCATGGGATAATTTCAATATTTTTGTATCAGTGGAGGCCTGTTCTGCGACCAATTATATGGTCAATTTTGGAGGAGGTTCCATGTGGCGCTGAGAAGAAGGTATATCCTTTTGTTTTAGGATATAATGTTCTGTAGATATCTATTAAATCCATTTGTTTCATGATTTCTCTTAGTGTCCTTGTGTCTCTGTTTAGATTCTGTTTCCGGGATCTGTCCATTGGTGAGAGTGGGGTGTTGAAGTCTCCCACTATTATTGTGTGAGGTATAATGTGTACTTTGAGCTTTACTAAAGTTTCTCTAATGGATGTGGCTGCCCTTGTATTTGATGCATAGATATTCAGAATTGAGAGTTCATCTTGGTAGATTGTACCTTTGATGAGTATGAAGTGCCCCTCTTTGTCTTTATTGATAACTGAATTGGAAGTCAATTTTATTCGATATTAGAATGGCTACTCCAGCTTGTTTATTTGGACCATTTGCTTGGAAAATTGTGTTCCAGGCTTTCACTCTGAGCTAGTGTCTGTCCTTTTCCGTGAGGTGGGTTTCCTGTAAGCAACAAAATGTTGGGTCCTATTTCTGTAGCCAGTCTGTTAGTCTATATCTTTTTATTGGGGAATTGAGTCCAATGATGTTAAGAGAAATTAAAGAAAAGTATTTGTTGCTTCCTGTTATTTTTGTTGTTAATGTTGGGATTCTATTCTTGGGGCTGTCTTCTTTTGGGTTTGTTGAAGGATTACTTTCTTGCTTTTTCTAGGGTGGAGTTTCTATCCTTGTTTTGGTGTTTTCCCTTTATTATACTCTGAAGGACTACATTCGTGGAAAGTTATTGTGTGACTTTGGTTTTAACATGGAATACTTTGGTTTTTCCATCTATGGTCATTGAGAGTTTTGCTGAGTATAGTAGTCTGGGCTGGCATTTGTGTTCTCTTAGGGTCTGCATAACATCTCTCCAGGATCTTCTGGCTTTTATAGTCTTTGGTGAGAAGTCTGGTGTAATTCTAATTGGTCTGTCTGTTAATGCTTTTAATATTGTATCTTTATTTAATGCATTTGTTGTTCTGATTATTATTTGTCAGGAGGAATTTCTTTTCTGGTCTAGTCTATTTGGAATTCTGAAGGCTTCTTGTATGTTCATGGGCATCTCTTTCTTTAGGTTTGGGATGTTTTCTTCTATAATATTGTTGAAGATATTTGCTGGCACTGTAAGTTGAAAATCTTCATTCTCATCTAATCCTATTATCCATAGGTTTGGTCTTCTCATTGTGTCCTGGATTTCCTGGATATTTTGAGTTAGGATCTTTTTGCATTTTGCATTTTCTTTGATTGTTGTGCCCATGTTCTCTATGGACTCTTCTGTGCCTTAGATTCTCTCTTCCATCTCTTGTATTCTGTTGCTGACGCTCACATCTATGGTTCCAGATTTCTTTCCTAGGGTTTCTATCTCCAGAGTTGTCTCACTTTGGTTTTTCTTTTCTTTTTTTTTTTAAATTTATATTTTATTAGATATTTTCTTAACTTACATTTCAATGCTATCCTGAAATTTCCCTCTACCTTCCCCCCACTCTCCTCCCCTACCCACCCACTCCTACTTATTGGCCCTGGTGTTCCCCTGTATTGGGTCATATAAAGTTTGCAATACCAAGGGGCCTCTCTTCCCAATGATGGCAAGCTAAGCCATCTTCTGCTACATATGTAGCTAGAGACAAGAGCTCTGGGGGTTCTGGTTAGTTCATATTGTTGTTCCTCTTATAGTATTGCAGACCCCTTCAGCTCCTGGGGTACTTTCTCTAGCTTCTCAATTGGGGGACCTGTGTTCCATCATATAGATGACTGTGAGCATCCACTTCTGTATTTGTCAGGCACTAGCATAGCCTCATACGAGATAGTTATATCAGGGTCCCTTCAGCAAACTCTTGCTGTCCTATGCAATAGTGTCTGAGTTTGGTGACTGATTATGGGATGGATGCCCAGGTGGGGTAGTCTCTGGGTAGTCCATCCTTTCATCTTAGCTCCAAACTTTGTCTCTGTAACTCCTTCATGGGTTATTTTGTTTCCTATTCTAAGGAGGAATGAAGTATCCACATGCTGGTCTTCCTTCTTGATTTTCTTGTGTTTTGCAAATTGTATCTTGGGTATTCTAAGATTCTGTGCTAATATCTGCTTATCAATGAGTGCATATTTAGTGACTTCTTTTGTGATTCGGTTACCTCACTAATTGCAAAGCATCTGTAAGGCAGAAGTCACTGTCAGTAAGACAACAGATTGGAAAAGTCCACCAACAGATTGGGAAAGGATTATCTGATAGGGGACTAATATCCCATATATACAGAGAGCTCAAGAAGCTGGACTCCAGAAAAACTAATAAGCCCATTAAAAAATGAGGTACAGGGCTAAACAAAGAATTCTCAACTGAGGAATACCGAAAGGCTGAGAACCACCTGAAACATCCTTAATATCAGGGAAATGCAAATCAAAACAACTTTGAGATTCCACCTCACACAAGTCAGAATGGCTAAGATCAAAAATTCAGGTGACAGCAGATGCTGGCAAGGATGTGGAGAAAGAGGAACACTCCTCCATTGCTAGTGGGATTGCAAGCTTGTACAACCACTCTGGAAATCAATCTGGCAGTTCCTTAGAAAATTAGACATAGTACTTCCGTAGGATCCAGCAATACCTTTCCTGGGCATATTCCCAGATGTTCCAACTTGTAATAAGAACACATGCTCCACTATGTTCATAGCAGCCTTATTTATAATAGCCAGAAGCTGGAAAGAACCCAGGTGTCCATCAACAGAAGGATGGATACAGAAAATGTGGTACATTTACACTATGGAGTACTATTAAATACAATGAATTATGAAATTCTTGGGCAAATGGATGTATCTGGAGGATATCAACCTGAGTGAGGTAACCCATTCACAAAAGAAGTCACTAGATTTGGTTTTCTTTTTATTGTTTTTACTTCCCTTTTTAAGTCTTGGATGGTTTTATTCAATTCCATCACCTGTTTGGTTGTGTTTTCCTCTAATTCTTTAAGGACTTCTACCTCTTTAGCAGTGTTCTCCTGTATTTCTTTAAGTGAGTTATTAATGCCCTTCTTAAAGTCCTCTATCAGCAGCATGATGTATGATTTTAAATCTGAGTCTTGCTTTTCAGGTATGTTGGAGTATCCAGGACTGGCTGAGGTGGGAGTGCTGGGTTCTGATCATGGTGAGTGGTCTTGGATTCTGTTAGTAAGATTTTAATGTTTGCCTTTTGCCATCTTGTGATCTCTGGAGTTAGTTGTTATAGATTTCTCTGATTTGAGCTTATTTCTCCTGTGATTCTGTTAGCCTCTGTCAGCAGACCTGGGAGTCCAGTTATCTCCTGAGACTCAGTGGTCAGAGTACTCTCTGCAGGCAAGCTCTCCTCTTGCAGGGAGGGTGCACAGATATCTGCCATTCAGACCTGCCTCCTGGATGAAGATGAAGGCTGGAAATAGGGCCTGTCCCAGAAGATGTGTTGACTCTGCAGTCTGCAAGCTCACCTGCACAGACTGGTCTCTGAGGGACCAGGGACACAAGATGGTTCCCTCACCTGCTCTGTTGGTCAGAGCCCTCTCAGGCAGACACCTCTTCTCTGGCTGGGAAGGTGCCTAGATGTCTAGTGCCCAAAATGGGATCTGTCCCAGAAGCTGTCACTTTTGCCTGTCCAAGACTCTGTGTTGCTTCTGTAGTACTCGCTCTCACCTGCTCAGACTAGTCTCTGAGGGACCTGGGACCCAAGATTGCTATCTCACCTGCTCCAGCAGAGCCCTCCCGGGTGGACTCCTCTCTTCTGGTGGGGAAAGTTCCCAGATGTCTGGAGCTCGAAATGGGATCTGTCCATGAAGCTGTGTTGCTTCTGCCTGTCCCAGAAGCTGTGTTGCTTCTGCAGTCTGCTTGCTCATCCTTCGCAGTCTGCCAGCTGACCTGTACATACTGATCTCTGAAGGACCCAGGACCCAAAATGGCTCCCTCACCTGCTCCAGCAGAGCCCACTCGGGAGGACACCTCTCCTCTGGCAGGGAAAGTGCCCAGATGTGTAGAACCCAACATGGGGTCTTTCCAAGAAGCTGTGTCACTTCTGCCTGTCCCAGAAGCTGTGTCAGTTCTGTAGTCCTCACTGTCACCTGTGCAGACTAGTCTCTGAGGGACCTGGGACCCAAGATGGCTCTCTCACCTGCTCTGGCCATGGCTATGAATTTTAATACCCTCATTCTAGCTGTTAGGAAGAGAGTCCTCTCCTAGTGGCCTTCAGATGAAGATGTATAACTGTCGACTCCTTCTGCACCATGCCTGCCTGGATGCTGCCAAGCTCCCATATTGATGATAATGGACTGAACCTCTGAACCTGTAAGCCAGCCCCAATTAAATGTTATACTTATAAGAGCTGTCTTGGTCCCAGTGTCTGTTCACAGCAGTAAAAGCCTAACTAAAAGGATCAGCTTCTATCCATTAATGAACAGGTTGTTATCAAAAATGAAACAAATGTTCAAAACCAGAAAAAATATACAACATCCTTCACTATCAGGGAAATGGAATAGCGAGAAGGGCTATTATGAAACAAACAAGTATTTTTAAATATATGAAGAAAAAGAAACTGTAATTAGCAAATGCAAATTAATCAATGCAGAAGTTTCTCAAAACACTAAAAATAGAAGACCCATAGGATCCAGCTCTGCCACTTCTGTGCATATACCAAAGAACTCTAGGGTAAAGTACACAGAGACATCTCCACATCTCTGTAGTGCAGTCCCTCTCACATGGATAAAGAAGATCTGGTACATAAGCGCCACTGAGTCTTATTCAGTCAAGAACAAATGAAATCATGTCATTTGCTGAGAAAAACAAAATGGGTACAAGTACAGATCATCACATTAAGCAAAATAAATCCAATACAGAAAGTTAAATATTTTATGTTTCTATCATTTATAAGACCTAAATCTTTATAGGTATATAATGTATATATATTGAGAGATAGACAGATAGATAGATAGATATAGGTATATAGATCTATATATAGATCTAAAGAGAGAGAGAGAGAAAGAGAGAGAGATGGAGACAGAGACAGAGACAGAGACAGAGACATATGTGTGTATACATACCAATGTGTATACATATATCAGAAGTGACAGTAGGAAAACAAAGGCTATGACTTAGAAATAAAAAGAGGAGGAGAGACTAAAAGAGAACATGGAAGACATTAAACATGGTGGGGTACATTATGTACTATCTATAAGAAAACCAGAATATTATATATGATAAATACATATCAGTAAACATTTTAAAAGAGTCAACATTATGAAAAATGTTGAATTATTGATAATAGGAGTATAAATTTAAGATTTTAATACATTGAGATATCTTACACAAAAATATGGCATGCACACATGTATCATCATGATAAAAGGAAAATTTTATAAAGAATATATGACAATGATAACTATATATGTATACAAAAGAGTTGCAAAATCGAAGAAGAGAAACATTCTAAACTAATAGTTGAAGATTTTAACATATAATTCTTAATTATTATAGCAAGTTAGCAGAAGATGCCAAAAAAAATAGAGTTGAACAATGGTATAAAAATGAGACCTAAGAGACAAATAGAATATATCAAGAGGATATGCATTTTTCTCAAGAGCACTTAGAATATTTTGTATCAAATGTAAGGACATAAGATATCAATAATCTGACAAAACCAAAACCACACAACATAATGAATAAAATTAAAAATTAACATAACTGAGACATATATGAAAATCTGTAACATAAATAGGACATATCTAAATAGTATCTGGTTTGGAATATATGGTTCATGTTTAGCTTATTTTCAACCAGAATGCCAAGAAAATTCACGGAATAAGAATAATCTCTTCAAGAGGCCCCTTGCTTGGTCTTGCAAACTTTATATGGCTATCCTGTACAAGGGAATGCCAGGGCCAAGAAGCGGGGGGAGTGGGTTGGGGAGCAGGACGGGGCGGGGGCGGGTATAGGGTACTTTAGGGATAGCATTTGAAATGTAAATGAAGAAAATATCTAATAAAATTGTTTTTAAAAAAGAATAATCTTTTCGACAAACAGTAGTGGGACAGGTAGATATCCACATGCAAAATAAGGAAGCTAAACCCTGTGTTTTCTCTCTCAAAATAGAATATAGGTCTAAACATAAGGCTAAAGTTTATAAAATATTTAGAAGAAAATTCAAGAGTAAATATTTCTGTTCTTTGAAGTGGTGATGTTTCTTCATGCAGAATGGAAAACATGAGAAAGAAAGAGAGAGAGAGAGAGAGAGAGAGAGAGAGAGAGAGAGAGAGGAGACTAGATAATAACAAGGCTAAAACTTATGCTACAAAAGAAGAAATCAAATAAGCAGAATTCTTTTTCCAAACAGAACGGTCAAGTGGCTTACTGTTCTACACAAAGCTGTCAGCTCCACAGATGAACAGGGAAACACAAATTTAACACCAATAGAGTAATGACTCAAAGTTCAAAGGGAAGTGAAGTCAGTGAGGACATAGGGGTTGGAGAGAGCTCCACACTGGTGCTCTAACCAGATTAAATTTCTCCTCCTTTATGATTTATCATTTTAGAAAAATTCCTAGAATACCACAAATGATAATTGTCTCTCAGTCATAGTCCCTGTTCATTATGTTGCCAACAATATAACTAGGATGAACTGTGGGCAAGTCTCTCTGGTCAAATAGAAATACAAAATATTTTCTTCCCCTAGGAAGTGTAATGGGCAGCATCATAACTGCATATAACTGGTATTAACAATGCAGAAATTACCACAGTTCATTTTAAGCTTCCAGTTAGATAGCTACATAAGACTTTGAAGGTTTCTAAATTCGCTTATTCTTTCTAATTATTAAAGTGACATGATTATGATATGAAGAACGTTTTACATGGTTGAGAAACATATATGAGCAATTTGTATCCTACCTTTTAATCTTTATGAATAAAATATTTTTCAAGCTATTCTTTAAAAATATATCTTTTTTTCAATTTTTATTAGATATTTTCTTCATTTACATTTCAAATGTTATCCCAAAAGTCCTCTAAACCCTCTCCCATCCCCTGCCCTGCTCCCCTACCCACCCACTCCCACATCTTGGCCCTGGCGTTCCCCTGTACTGGGGCGTATAAAGTTTGCATGGCAGTGTGTCATGTAACAGCACTATATCATATTATTTAATCAGTGTATCTATAGCTATACATTTATATTAATTTTACCTTAGAGCTAGTATACCTGAAATGCATTTTACAGGATGGATTTTGATCCCTTTGAGATTTAATTTTGTAACAGTCCAGTAAGAGACAATAGTGCAGACCACAGATAGTTTAAAGTACTTGATATGTATTCTTAAAACTGTTTCCATAAAGTGTATACCAGAAAACAGTTCTTACTTGTCCTATCTATTCCTAGGTTTAAGTGTGATCTGTAACCATATGTACACATATAAACATACACAGGTGTGAAATATACACATTTTTTTCAGTGTTGGAAAGAAAAAAAGTAAACTTGGCATTTGATCATGAATCACTGTTCTTCATTCTGAACACTGAGTTATATTTGTATGTTTCTCACTTATGTGGATTTTCTGGATTATCTAACCAAGTCTTTAGTCTTTTGTCTATTTTTGAGGTTTTACTAATTTCTGTCATCCCTAAGATCTTTATTGCAAGAGCATTCTCGTGTTCTGTTACCTCCCCTCCTATCATTCCCACCAGTACAGTGCATGCCCTTACCTCTGTTTATCGAGTTTCTCAAATTATTTTTGTGCCACTTTTTATCACTTTGTGTAGCCTTTCCTTTTCTCAAAATCTGTATCTTATTAATAGTGTCAGTTTAAAAATAATTTAATAATTATCCTTCAACTGATGTATGGATAATGAAACTGTGGTGCCTATATACATCATGGAATAAGATCCAGCTGTCAAGAAAAATAAAACTATGAACTCAGAAAGTAAATAGATAGAACTAGGAAAGATCATATTGACTCAGACTCAAAAAGATAAGCATCACATTACCAACAGCAGATTAGAAGCTCCCTTTTGAGTTATTGATCAGAAAAATCCAAGATATTCAAAATACTCATGATGTCTCAGCAATATGTCTGCCTAAATAAGACCTGCACAGAGATGACAACAATCTGCATACTAACATGGAAAGATATAGGAAGGGGAAATTTCATGAAACCTCAAGCCTAGACAAAAGACTTGAGGCAATTAGGAAGGCAGAGACTGCAATTACCAGTCTCTCCAGGGAAGGGAACAGCTATTGCTTTTCCAACACCAGGTGGCCAGCCCTGAACTCATATGCAAGTAGGTTTCAGATAGACTGAATTCTTTAATTTATATATTTAATAATATATATTTTAGCATCATATATTATTAAAGTACTTTTTAAAAGAGGCTATGAATCTGAGGAACAGAAAGGGGAAACACAGTAGAGGGTGAAGGGAGGAAAGGGAAGGAGACAATTACATAATTATATTTTAATTTCAAAATAGAAGAAAGAATAAAAAGTTTATTTCAATTTAAAGCAAATCCTAAGGCTTTTATTCCTTATTAGGAATAAACTGTGACCAAGAAATATACTGCTCATTTCTTTGAGTAAAATCAATCTCTTTTTGTCTCCTTGCTATTTTATTTCTATACCCTAACAAATCTGTGAAATATATTTTTTATTTTCCTTACCTTCATGTTCTATCATTTATTCCTCCATTGTCTACGAGGGCCATGCTGTCTTAGTTATTGTGGTATCACTATATAAATATACATATATATGCATACATGCATATAGACATATATGCATATATGTACATATACACATATGTACATATAGACATAAATGCCTTCATTAAGGTCTGTATTGCTACATTGAAATACCATGCTAAAAGCCAATTGGGAAAGGAAATGGTTTGTTTGTATCACACCTGCACATTGTAGTCCACACTGAGGAACTCAGTAGAAGAACTCAGGAACCTGGAGACAGAGGCTGATACAGAGGCCACGGAGGGGTACTTCTTAGTGTCTCGCTCATAATAGTTTGTTCAGCCTATCTTCTTATAGAACCCAGGAAATCCAATCAAAGTATTGCACCACCTGAAATGGAATGGACCCTCCCCCATAAATCACTAATTAAGAAAATGACCTACATACTGCTCTATAGGCAAATCTTAATGAGGCATTTTCTTGAGGTTTCCTCCTCTCAGGTGGCTTTAGCTTGTGTCAAGTTGACATAACACTCTCCGGCACAATATACTAACACATGTATCCTTCTAGTGGCCTGCATTTTTTACATACAACTTTTAGACCTATATAATATTTGTTATTCCTCTTAATTTTATTACATTTGCTTGTTTTTTTATAAGTGTATACATGTGCAAATGTGAAAACATCAGAGAAAAACTCGAGGGAGCCAATTCTTTCGATCCATCTTGTGGGTCATGGGGATTTAATTTTGTCATCAGAATCGATAACAATTAATTATTCATAGTCTTTGGATCCAATTGTACATTTTATCCTTGCGGGAATGATAAGCCATTCTCACTTTAAGTGCCTAGGAGACACAAGTGGCTGGCTGTAATGTAGGTGGAGTCCATCTATATGTTTGAAGAATTATCTAGAATTATCTACCTTTTACCTAATGAACTATTTCACAGGCAAATGTTTGCTATTCTTGTCCATATATTTTTCCAGGTAGCCCAGAAAAATAACTTCATAAGCAAGTTGAAAGACACCCACTGAGGCCTTCATTGCAATTATAGTAGAGTTATAACTAATCTAGGAATATCATCTCCTCAGCTATGAATGACCATGTCTTTACATTCTTTGAAAACTCTCTTCTGGCTTTTAAGCAAGAGTTACAGGTTCCTAAACCAGCTTTCCGTTTTACTTTTCTTCTCCCTCAAAGCATCCAGCAGGAAGGAAGGCCCCAAATCTAACAATGTATCAGAAGACTGAGTTGATCATTTATTATCTACTCATGTTGCAACAGACGTCATTTAAGCAAAAGCTTTTCCTTTTGAACTATAAAAGAGTTGAAGTTCACTTGAAAATAAAAACTCAAAAAGAAGTGAGGAAATAGAGATGCAGTGCTATTAAATAGAGCTTTCACATAAGGAAATGCTTAGGACTTAATCTTTTAATTGAGTTGGGAGTTACTAATGGAAACTAAAGTAATTACAATCTACAAACCATGCAAAACTAGGAATAAATTCTAGATAATTCTTCAAAAATATAGATGGACTCCACCTACATTACAGCCAGCCACTTGTGTCTCCTAGGCACTTAAAGTGAGAATGGCTTATCATTCCTGCAAGGATAAAATGTACAATTGGATCCAAAGACTATGAATAATTAAATACCTCATTGAAAATATTTCAGTGTTATTTATACTCATTAGTATGCTCTTCATTCTGGGTCTCAAAATATTCACAGAAAATACTAATTAATGTTTCCTTATTGTCAGCATGTACCCACCAAAAACCAGACTGTCTCTGGATGGGAAGATAAAGATCTGCAAAAGTCAATGAGAATGCAATGAATGAAAGTCTATTATGAAATAGTGTGAGAATACTCATAAAATGTAGGTTTTTATATTTGGAACTCAGAAATTAGACGCATGCTGTGCAGACTCACCAGGAAAAGACAGAGTGTCAACGAGAAACAGAGGAAATCATTTTACAAGACACCTAGAGAACTGCCAGGTCCTCAGATCTTGGATATGTCAAATTCACTAAATAGTAAAGGCTGAAGCCCTACACTATCATCTTCCTAATCACTGAGGGAAAACATCAATGACAATGTGATTAACTAAGTACAAGAAGCATTTAAAGGGAAACTTCTGGTAAATCACTAAATAGGAAACCTCACAGTAGCTTCTGTGCATCATCTCTGGCGATTCAGATACTCAACATTTAATTACAATGCTTCTGTGGCACAGAACACTTTCTACATGAAGCAATCAGCAACCTCCCGCTTGACATTTTATCCTCATTATTTGATGTACTCCACAGTTCCTTACCATAGCAAGCCACCCATTCCTATTTGCCTAAATGAATGATGAGTCTCTGTGATTGCCTGTGGGCCTAAAGCATGATTTTTAGACTTGTTTAAGGGATCAATCATGACATCCAAGGCACTCCAGTGGGCTATCTATGCACAAATCAGTATGATGGGCCAAACAAGTTAATGTCTTCTTAGAATGTATCCAAACTTCTTTGCTATGAAAATAATATTCTAACATTTTACTAAGCTCTTCTCCCAAATTGCAACACAAAAATATTAATCTTGAGATTCTTCTATTCAAAAAATACAACTAGATGTTATTATTTTACACGCAATATATTAAAAGAAAAAAAATCTAATTTTTGTTATTTGTCTAAATTTGAAATGCATCATGTAGAGAGCCATGCCCGAGCTGGTTCTGCCGCCATTCCAAGATGGCGCCGATATCCTGTCACCACCCCCAGCCTGGGACAAACAAACAAGTTCAGTGCGCATGCGCTTGTAACAAAGCCACGTAAGTCACCGCCCATCCCGGGGCGTAACTTGAGGTAATGGGCAGTCAGCCAATCCTGACGACACACGTCTCACTGAGGTGTATTTAAGCGGGACCCATCTTGGGCTCACTCTCTTCCTCCGCATGATGTAATAAANTGTGTGTGTGTGTGTGAGAGAGAGAGAGAGAGAGAGACTGTCTGTCCGTCCATCTGTCTGTCGGTCTGTCTGCAAAAGATAGCCATGGACTTTGCAGTTCTTCTGATGCTTCCTATATGAATATCAAAGGCCTTTTTTCTCAGATGCTCAGAAATGTTGCCAAATTTTGCTAAAACAAAATTACTAAGAGAATATAAGCTAGCCTCAAAATTAATAAAACCACTAGCTTCACAGGCTTTCACAAATAATGGGATGAAAACAACAGTTTTTAGCCATCAAGTATTTCAATACTTCACTTTGTTTCCATGATACATTTGTCCCATATGAAATAGTTACAAAAGGAGTTATAATGGCCTTTTGGGGCAAGAATAAGATTCCTGTAGGAAATGTTAAAACTAATTTTGATGGGATGCAACGTTAGAGACGGCTGTTAAAAAATGGCGTGTCGCCATAGGGTGGGGTTTTGTTTTGGTTCCTGTTAGAGCTGCAGGTGTTTGGCTCCAGTTAAAATCAGGGCCAGCTGTGATATTTCAATAATTCTGATGTTTCCCTCACAATATTTCTCAGAAGTGATGCTTCCTGGTGATGTCTTACACCTGACATATTCAACTTGTGTGGTACAAATGAAAAATTATGGTAAATCATACCCATTTGTGACACCCTTTGCCCTTCTTCGCCTCCATCAGGTCATAACATCAAGGACAAAGAAAAGCATGAAACATGGGTGCTCTAATCATTCACAGTTGAGAATAAGATGACGATATTCAAGAATGACCAGATACAGTCTTCTCGGAAGTCCTGAGGCAGCCTGGAGTGCTCCTTGATGCTCAGTGTAGATAACGGTGCTTTTAAATGTTCTCTGTGGTAGGATCCATACCTTGTGTTGCAGGAATTTGAATAGTTTCTATTAAAAGCTCATTTTCTTTTAAGTTTCTTTGAGTTGGAAACCTCAAACCACAGTGTGTCTCATGCACATGTTCCCAAGGGTATATTCATAGGACCATGCTGAGGTCATCTAGTAAGCTGTTGAAACGTTTTAAGAATTCCTTTAATGTACTGCACAATCTTGGTCTGATTAATAAAAAAGATATTTTAAGAAAGCACTTGGGAAAGAAACTATTAAAATCTACATGTAGATAATCTATATTACACTTTATAATGCAATGAGCTTCCCTCAGATAATTTGTCATTGGGGGAGGAAAACAATAAAACTATCACTTCAAGAGTTTTACATGAAAACATCTCAGAACAATTGGTACATTCAGGCAAAACCCCTGCGGTATTTGTGATTAACAGCAGCTATTCACAGGGGTCACTTGAATCATTCAAAGACCAGATCATTTAAGCAGAGGATTAAAAGGTAGACAATCTTCTATCTAGCCAATAAAAAGCATATCTGTTGCTTTCAGTTGAGATGAAAAGTCAAGTTTTCTTTTTTAAAAGAGAATAATGAAATCGTTGGGTTAGAAATAGTTCTTTTTTTAAACCATAAAGTAAAATTTCATTTTCTACCAAGTATTTCCAACCACAGGTGGAAGATAAGTGGCACACAAAACTCTTTTTTATTCTTTGAATTTCCAGTCTCCCTTTCCCACCTCCATAGTTGGACATACCCTTTTTCACCTCATCAGGGACTTCCTTCCTGTGCCTTGTTCCAGGCCTTGTACATCGCCCAACGTGATTTCTAATTGAGCAAGCAGCTGTGCTGGCACAGGACACATGGGGCATAGGGCCACAGAATCAGTGGCCATTCCCACATCTGAAAGAAAGTGGCCAGTTTCTTGTACCTAGGGCCAAGAAACTCTGTAATTCATAAGAGGAAAAAATAGGATACTTCAAACAGAAATCATACTTCAAAAAATACTTTCTATGGAAAATTAAAAACCATAGAGGATTGCCAATCAGATGAGGCAGGACTGAGCACTTTTGCCAAAGAGTTTGTGAGCACATTTTTATAAAAAGGTAGGAGAGCATGACTTTAGTGAATTATCTTCATGGCTAGAATGGATGTGACTCTGTTCATAAGCGTAAGTAAAGCAGACGTATCTGTAACAATAAATTCTAAAGGGCACCATCTCAAATACTTTTCAGGTGCTGTGGTAAGGCAACATAACCAACACAAGTTGTAGAATAGAGAGTTTGTTTGTGGGTTACAGTTTCAGAGAATGGGGAGCATGGCATCAGGGAGGCAGGCATAGCTCAGAGCAGTAGCTAAGAGCTTACATCTTGATCTATACGCATGAGGCAGAGAGACCCAGCTGATAATGGATGTGTGTGTTCAAATCTCAAAGTCCACTCCTAGCAACAGACCTGTTCCAATAAGGCCACAGCCATAATCCTTCCCCAAAAGTTCCACCAACTGGGAACAAGCTTTCAAGCAAATGAACCTATAGGGGCCATTCTCATTCAAACCACCACAGGTACCATTATAATGAAAGCTGCAATTGTACTGAGTTCCTATCTAACCTAACTTATACTCCTCTCTGCTAACATCTCATCTAATGCTACCAACAGAGAGATAAAACTCTATTTTAATATGACATTGAGAAAAAACCTTTACTTTAGAATGTTAATAAATGTAGCGAATCTGACACTTGCCTACTATTTTACACTCAGTTCCTGAAGTCATCAAAATCAGTTCTACTAATCCTAAAAATAAGGTTGGTCAGTTCATTTTCAGAGGCACAAAAGAACCACTTTAAACTTTAGGAAACCTGTACTCACTCACCACAGTAAACTAAATTTTCATTTGATGATAAATGAATCTACAAACATACCTGCTATTTCATTCAACTTTAATTTGTTTTTCAGAAATACAAAGAAATACATTTATATTAAATCCCTAGCATTTGCTACCTATTAAATACAATAAGGCAACTGAATAGGTGAAAAACTCTTTTAAATGGTAATTTATGTTTTTATTTCTTTAGCTTTTGAGATACTGCAGCAGTACTGAAACTTTTATGAAGTCCAAGGAGGCCTTGAACTCATGACATTCTACCTGACTCAACCTCCAGAGTGCTAGGAATGAGCCAACAGGGTGGCTGACTGGATAATTTTACATGTCACATTAGTGGGTATTTTAAAGTATCTCATACACTTATTATCTCTGATTTTTCCCCACATTATATAAGATTTTCCAAATTCAAAATTTGGAGAGGATAAATACTTCAAGTACAAGGAGAAGGCAGTTCATTTCTTGGATAGAATAAACTAGAACATTTGAAAATTTAAAAGTCACCTTTTATTATTTCTGTAATGTTTAGAGCACATTGCTTCCTAGTGTTTACAAAAGTCTAGAGAAGTTGCGTATATATATTTCATAGTTAAATTCCAAAGAAAGATTTGATTGTGAATAAAGAAGACAACTTTTTTCCTTCTAAAGTTCAATTATCAATTGCAATCAGAGTATATTTAAATATTTATGATGATAGAACTACATTTAGACTCTACTTTGGGTGGGTAAGAGGGCCGTTTGTAAAGTCTTTGAAGGTGATATGAGAAGATGATATGTGACAAATAATAATCTTCCCCATTGATAAATAGCATACTAATAAATGCCATAGACTAAAAACAAAAAATTTGCATTCCACAACAATTACTTTGTAATGACAATTGTTATACATCATTCATAAAAGTAACTAATTTTTACTTGTCATGATTAAATGAGACTACAAGGCTCAATTAGTTATGAAAACATGAATGAAATTATATTAACTAATAAGACCATCCCTTGAACAACTGTGTGATAGTAGGTAGAATTTAAAAAAATAAAGCCTAAAACTAGAAAATATTGCAAAATTAATGTTGCAGAAATTTACATTTGCTTTGGCAACTTTATTTCTGGTAAGATATTCATTGAACAACAAAAATATTGATGAATAAACACTCTAGAAAAATATACCCTAAGTTCATATAAACTGGAAGTTCTACAAATCTGACAACAATACCATAAAGTGATATTTGAAGACATAAAGTGAGCAAACCAGCATCGTGGTTCACAGGCAGGTGTGTACATGGCCACCTCTCTCCAAGAGTCAGCAGGCATGAATCCCTGATATTTTGGGATCCCTTACTGATTACTCACATTAGACACACCATACCCACTTAATATCAAACCCATACTCCCCACTATTTTACTATAAAAATATATTGTTTTGATAAGAAAATAAAACACACCCTTCCAACACGATCCTGCTGCTGGGGCAGACTCCTAGTTGGTCTGCTCCTGTAAAGACACCATATCCAATCCATCCTAGAGGACCCCCTACACTCAGAACACTTGGTAAGAAACTGCCTCCCCCCCTACCAGAGTCCCAGAGCTGCTGCTGGAAACCTGGTAGACTTGGGACCCATCACCCACCAAAGCCCTCTCCCTCCTGAATACCATTCCCCTTCTGTCCCTTCAACCCCTTATTCCTGGTCCTTGCTGCTGGGGCAGACTCCTAGTTGTACTGCCCCCATGAACACATCAAATCCTTATCCATCCTAGAGGACCCGCTGTACTCAGAGCAATTGGGCCTGCTGCAATCAGAGCAGTTGAGGACCGTCTACACTCAGAGCAGCTAAGGATCAGCTGCACTCAGGCCAGCTTGACTGCTCCACTGAAGATCCAACAGTCTGAAGGACTCCCAGGTCATCTACTGCAGTCAGGGCAAGAGATCAAGCAGCTTCTCTGCCCCTGTAAAGAGACCCGTGTTGGAAGGCCCCATAGGTGGTCTGATACAGCGAGGGCTATGGACCTACCATAATACCTAAAGCACCCCAGAGAAAAAAAGATGCAGACTCCAGACAGTCACCCAGACCAAGAAACACCAGGAATATCCATATGGTGAAAGGCAAGTACAAGACCATAAGCAACAGAAGCCAAAATACCTAGGAATCATCAACACCCAGTTCTCCCACCACAGCAAGCCCTGAATACACCAACACACCTGAAAATCAGGAATCTGTCCTGAAATCCTATCTCATGAAAATAATAGATTCCTTTAAAAAAACATATTAATAACTCACTGAAAAAATTGAGAAAAACACAGGTAAGTAAGTGAAGGAACTGAATAAAGCAATCCAAGACCTAAAAGTAGAAGTAGAAACAATAAAGAAAACACAAAGGGAAGCAAGCCTGGAAATAGAAAACCTAGGAAAGAGGTCAGGAATTGGAGATATAAGTATTACCAACAGAATACAAGAGACAGAAGGAAGAATCTCAGATGTAGAAGATACAGTAGAAGAGATTGACATAACTGTCAAAGAAAATTCAAAACATAAAAAACCAAAGCATCCAGGAAATTCAGGATACAATAAAAAGACCAAATCTAAGAATAAATGGAATAGAGGAGAACAAAGATTCCCAGATCAAAGGACCTGAAAATGTCTTCAACAAAATCATAGAAGAAAACTTCCCTAACATAAAGAAAGAGATGGCCATAAAGGAACAAGAAGCCTATAGAACACTAAATAAATGGGACCAGAAAAGAAAATCTTGTTACATAATTATCAAAACACTAAATGCACAGAGCAAAGAAAGAATATTAAAATCTGCTATGGAAAAGGGCCAAGTAAGATACAAAGGTAGACCTATCAGAATTACACCAGACTGCTCGATAGAGACTATGAAAGCCAGAAGAGCTTGGTCAGAAGTCATGAAGACTCTAAAAGAACACAAATGCCAGCCAAGGCTACTCTACCCAGAAAAACTTTCAATCAACATAGATGGTGAAACCAAAATATTCCAGGACAAAACCAAATTCAAACAGTATCTATCTACCAACTCAGCCCTACAAAGAATGCTGGAAGGAAAACTCCCAACACAAGGAAGGTACCTGCACCAAAGAAAGGACAAGATATTAAGCATCTCACAAGAAAGCAAAAAACAGAGAGCCACAAGTTCATAAAGTCACCTACAAAAACAAACATATCAGGAACCAAAAGACATCTCTCAATATTAATGGACTCAACTAACCTACACAAAGACATAAGCTAACAGACTGGATATGCAAACAAGATCTAGCATTTTGCTGCATACTAGAAACATACCTCAATAACAAAGACAGCCACTATCTCAGAGTAAAAGAATGGAAAAAGGTCTTCCAAGCAAATGGTCCCAGAAAACAAGCAGGAGTTGCCATCCTAATATCCAAAAAATAGACTTTCATCCAAACATTATCAAGCATGATGAAGAAAAACACTTCCTATTCATCAAGGGGAAAATCAAGAAAGTCTCAATTCTGAACATCTATTCCCCAAATGCAAGAGCACCCACATTCACAAAAGAAACTTTACTAAATCTCAAAACACACATTGAACCACAAACAATAATAGAGGGAGATGTCAATGCTCCACTTTCACCAATAGACAGGTCATTGAAACAGAAACTAAACAGAGATAGTGAAACTAAGAGAGGTTATGAACCAAATGGATTTAACAGATATCTACAGAACATTTCACCAAAATAATATACCTTCTCCTCAGTACCTCATGGCCAGATGGATTTAGTGCAGGATTCTACCAGACCTTCCAGATACCAGTTTTCCTCAAACTATTCCATAAAATAGAAAGAGAAGGAACACTACTTAACTCATTCTATAAAGCCACAATTATTATAATAACTAAACCATACAAGGACCCAACCAAAAAGGAGAACTTCAGACTAGTCTCTCTTATAAATATCAATGCAAAAATGCCCAATAAAATTCTAGCAATCTGAATCCAAGAACATAACAAAACCATCATTCACCACGATCAAGTAAGCTTCATCCCAGTGATGCAAGGTTGGTTTAATATACGACAATCTTAACACAATTCACTATATAAACAAACTCAAAGAAAAAAATCACATGATCATCTCCTTAGATGCAGAAAAAGCATTTGACAAAATGCAACACCCCTTCATGTTAAAAGTATTGGAGGGATCAGGAATTCAAGGCCCATACCTAAACATAATAAAAGCAATTTACTGCAAACCAACAGCTAATATCAAATTAAATGGAGACATACGTGAAGCAATTCCACTGAAATTGGGGACAAAACAAGGATGCCCACTCTCCCCATATCTATTCAATATAGTACTCAAAGTGTTAGCTAGAACAATAAGACAACAAAAAGAGATGAAGGGGATACAAATTGGTAAAAAACAAATAAAGGTATCACTATTTGCAGATGATATGATAGTATACATAAGCGACCCCCAAAATTCTACCAGAGAATTTCTCCAGCTGATAAACAACTTCAGCAAAGTGGCCGGATATAAAATTAACTCAAATAAATCAGTAGCCTTCCTTTATACAAATGATAAACAGGCTGGGAAAGAAATAAAGTAACAACTCCCTTCACAATAGCCACAAATAATTTAAATACCTTGGGGTAACTCTAACCAAACAATTAAAGACCTGTATGACAATAACTTCAAGTCTCTCAAGAAAGAAACTGAAGAAGATCTCATAAAATGGACAGACCTCCCATGCTCATGAATTTGCAGAATTAACATAGTAAAAGTGGCTAACCTACCAAAGGCAATCCGTAGATTCAATGTACTCCCCATCAAAATCCCAACACAATTCTTCAAAGACATGGAAATAGCAATTCTCAAAATCATCTGGAAAGTCAAAAAACAATTCTTTTTTTTTTATTAGATATTTTCTTAATTTACATTTCAACTGCTATCCTGAAAATCCCCTACCCCTCCCCCCTCCCTGCTCCTCTGCCCACCCACTCCCACTTCTTGGCCCTGGAATTCCCCTGTATTGGGGCATATAAAGTTTGCAGTACCAAGGGGCCTCTCCTCCCAATGAGTATAAAAGAATCACCAGGGGAATCACCATCCCTGACCTCAAGCTTTACTACAGAGCAATAGTGACAAAAAACAAAACAAAACAACAACAACAACAAACTCCATGGTATTGGTACAGAGACAGAAATGTTGATTAATGGAATAGAATTCAAGACCCAGAAATAAAAGGACACGTGGTCACTCGATCTTTGACAAAGATGCCAAAAATATACAATGAAAAAAAGACAGCATCTTCAACAAATGGTGCCTGTCTAACTGTCTGTCTGTATGTAGAAGAATGAAAACAGACCCATATTTGTCACCTTGTACAAAGCTCAAGTCCAAGTGAATCAAGGACCTCAACATAAAACCAGATACACTGAATCTAATAGAAGAGAAAGTGGGAAAGCATTGAACTCATTGGAACAGGGGAGAATTTCCTAAACAGAACACCAATGGCTCATACTCTAAGATCAAGAATTGATAAATGGGGGTCTCATGAAACTAGAATGCTTCTGTAAGGCAAAAAAACAGTCAATAATACAAATTGGCAACCTACAGATTGGGAAACTATCTTCACTAACCCTACATCCAATAGAGGGCTAATATCCAAAATATATAAAGAACTCAAGAAGTTAGTCACCACTAAAAAACCCCAAACAATCCAATCAAAAAATGGGGTATATAACTAAACTGAGAATTCACAACAGAGGAATCTGGAATGGCTGAGGAGCACCTAAAGAAATGTTCAAAGTCCTTAGTGATCAGAGTAATGCAAATCAAAATGACCCTGAGATTCCACCTTACACAAATCAGTAGCAAAGATCAAATGCTCAGGTGACAAAACATGTTGGAGAGGATGTAGAGAAAGAGGAACACTTCTCCATTGGTGGTGGGATTACAAACTGGTACAACCACTCTGGAAATCAATCTGGAGGTTTCTCAGAAAATTGGAAATAGATATACCTGAAGACCCAGCTACAGCACTCTTAGGGATATACCCAAAAGATGCCCCACCATGCCACAGGAAGACATGTTCCACTATGTTCATAGTGGCCTTATTTGTGATAGTCAGAAGCTGGAAACAACCCAGATGTCCCACAACAAAAGAATGGATACAGGAAATGTGGTTCATTTACACAATGGAATACTACTCAGCTATTAATAATGAGGACATCCTGAGTTTTGCAGGTAAATGGATGGAACTAGCAAATATCATCCTGAGTGAGATAACTCAGAACTCAAAAGATATGCATGGTATGTACTCACTAATAAGTGGATATTAGTCAAGGTGTTGTGGAGTACAGAATACCCAAGATACAGTTCACAGAACTCAAAAAGTTCAACAAGCTGAAGTGCCCAAGTGAGAATGCCTCAGTCCCACTTGGGAGAGAGAAGAAAGCTATCAGAAGTGGGGAGGGAGGGAAAAAACTAAGAAAAAGTGGATGGGAGGAATATGGGGGACAGGGGAACCTGATCTGGTATTGGGTGAGGGAAAAGACTGAAGCCCTGAGGGCCAGGAGAAAGAATGGAAATAGGTAACCTCAGAAGAAAGGGGGTTGTGGGAACCCTCCAGAATGCACCAAAAACCTGGGAAGTGAGAGACTCAGGACTCAAGGTGAGGGACCTTAAATGAAATGCCTGACAGAAGGGAGAGGGAACTACCATTAGGAAGACAGGACATTAAGTGAGGAATGGGGTTGCCATCTCTCAGTCACAACTCTGAACCACAATTGTTACTGTCTGAAAGAATTACAGGGATGGAAATGAAGAGGAGCCCAAGGAAAAGAAGGTCCAGCAACAGGTACAAAATGGAATCCAGCTCTAGGGGAGGTGGCAAGGCCTGACACCATTACTGAGGCTATGGAGCACTCACAAAAAGGGACTGCCTTAGTCAGGGTTTCTATTCCTGGACAAAACATCATGACCAAGAAGCAAATTGTGGAGGAAAGGGTTTATTCAGCTTACACTTCCACATTGCTATTCATCGCCAAGGAAGTCAGGATTGGAACTCAAGCAGGTCAGGAAGCAGGAGCTGATGCAGAAGCCACGGAGGGATGTTCCTTACTGGCTTGCTTCCCCTGGCTTGCTCAGCCTGTTCTCTTATAGAACCCAAGATTGCCAGCCCAGAGATGGTCCCACCCACAAGGAGCCTTTCCCCCTTGATCACTAATTGAGAAAATACCCCACAGCTGAATCTCATGGAGGCACTTCCCCAACTGAAGCTCCTGTCTCTGTGATAACCCAGCTGTGTCAAGTTGACACAAAACTAGCCAATACAATTGACCCCTGTCAACTTGACACACAAATATATCACTAGTAAGCCTCAACCCTTAGTTCTTACTCATCCCCAAGATCTTAAATAACTTTAAAAGTCCCACTGTCTTTACATATTAAAAGTTCAATCCTTTTAAAATATCCAATATTCTTTAAAATCCAAAGTCTTTTTACAATTAAAAGTGTCTTAACTATGGGATCCACTAAAATATTTTCTTCCTTCAAGAGGGAAAAATATCAGGGCACAGTCACAATCAAAAGCAAAAACCAATCTCCAACCATCCAATGTCTGGGATCCAACTCACAATATTCAGGTCTCCTCCAAGGGCTTGGGTCACTTCTCAAGCCATACCCTTTGTAGCACACACCTTGTCTTCTAGGCTCCAGCTGCTTGTACTTCACTGCTGCTGCTGTTCTTGGTGGTCATCCCATAATACTGGCATCTCCAAAATGCTGCTGTCTTCCACTGTAACTAGGCTTCAACACTAGCCTCTCATAGGCTCTCTTCATGATGCCAAGCCTCAACTCCTTTGCATGACCCCTTCCGTCCTGGGCCATCAATTGCAACTGAGGCTGCACATTCACCAATGGCCTTCCATGGCCTCTCACAATGCTTTTGTGGCCTCAGCTGCTCTGCATGACCCCCTCATGCCAGTACCAGCTGGGTAAATCTTACACATTACCAAGTCCCACTGCAGCAGGAGTACAACCTTGGCTATCTCTGGAACACAGCCTCTTTGTGCTTTCAGAAAACTCTTCCCAGAAGATGTCACCTCAATGATGCTGGTCTCTTCTCAATCACCACTAATTTCTTAGCTCCAGCTAACCAGCATCAATAGTCCCAGTAATGCAAAGGTTTTACTTTAGTAGTTCTGGTATCTTGTTAATCACAGCTGACTCTTCAGCCCCAGCTAACCAGAACCACAGAATAATCAAACTCCAAAATAGCAATGGCCCTGAAAAGAGTCTTTAATTTTCCCTCTGAAATTTCACAAGCCAGCCCTCCATATTCTGCACTGTTCTCAACATTATCTTCCAAGCTCCTATACAACATCTGACAAAGCTCTTAACACAGAATAGATCTTCTAGCCCAAAGTTCCAAAGTCCTTCCACAGTCCTCCCCAAAACATGGTCAGGTTGTCACAGGAATGCCCCACTCTGCTGGTACCAATTTGTATTAGTCAGAGTTTCTATTCTTGGACAAAACATCATTACCAATAAGCAAATTATGGAGGAAAGGGTTTATTCAGCTTACACTTCCACATTGCTGTTCATCACCATGGAAGTCAGGACTGGAACTCAAGGAGGTCAGAAAGCAGGAGCTGATGCAGAAGCCATGGAGGGATGTTCCTTACTGGCTTGCTTCCCCATTGATCACTAATTGAGAAAATATCCCACAGCTGGATCTCATGGAGGCACTTCCCCAACTGAAGCTACTTTCTCTGTGACAACCCAGCTGTGTCAAGTTGATAAAACTAGCCAGTACAGGGACCTATCATGACTGCCCTCCAAAAGGCCCAACAAGTTGCTAAAAGAATCAAATGTAGATACCTGCACCCGACCAATGGACAGAAGCAGCTGACCCCTGTTGTTGAGTTAGGGAAAGCTGAATAGAAGCTGAAGAGAAGGGTGATCCTGTAGGAGGTCCAGCAGTCTCAATCTGGACACCAGAGATCTCCTAAAAATTGAACCACCAAACAGGCAGCATACATCAGCTGATAGAGATCCCCAACAAAAATACAGTAAAGGACTGCTGGGTCTGTGTTCATTCAGAGATAATGCACCCAACCCTCAAGAGACTCGAGTCTCCAGGGAGTTTAGAGGTCAGGTGGGGTGAGGGATGGGGACATTCACATGGAGACACCTGGGCAGGGAGGAGGTATATGGGATATGGAACAGTGGAAGGGTAGATGGAGGGTAATAAAATATGGGATGTAAAAAAATTAATAAAAAAGGAAAGAAAACATAAAAATTTCTAAATTTATTTTCTTTACTCTAGTAAGAACTGTGGTTTCTAAACTAAATGCATTCACATTTGCTTTTAATTGAACATTTATACTAAATAAAGGCACTGGTGTTAAAGACATTGATTTTCCAACATTTTTCTCCTTTAGAAAAGTATGTGTTATTCACGAGAATTCATTCAAATTTAAAAACTTCTACTATACATGGATAAATAACTCAAGAAATGATATCACATAGTTTTGTAAATATTAGAAATTGTTAAGATACCTTAGTTTTAATAAAATCCTTACAGAACAAAATAAAGTTCCCTTATATTTTGAAGATTTACATGACTCTGAGGTACAGTAAGTTGTTTCTAGTTGTTGTATTAAGCAAAATAATGAAATAAAAATAGTCCAGAGAACATCTAAATTTGAAGACTATTTTAGAAGAAAAATTTCAGGTG
Source organism: Mus minutoides (assembly GCA_902729485.2). Classification (NCBI taxonomy): domain Eukaryota; kingdom Metazoa; phylum Chordata; class Mammalia; order Rodentia; family Muridae; genus Mus; species Mus minutoides. The sequence continues at coordinate 1,064,573 of LR749979.1, read as the reverse complement.
CCCCTTCTTGCTCAGCACACATCATATTCAAGTTATTTTACTCTATGTAAATAACATAATGAACCAAAAACATAAAGGCCTGAACTTTATAGAACCAAGTATGACTTAATATGTTTTTAAAATGATCAGAGAGGATAATAACTGTGAAACTTATCATATTTCTTTCTTTCAGTGGTCATCTCTGAGCTCTCATCCCTGGCTATATTTCTCTTTTTCAGGAAAAAAAGCACATGACTCTGAACATTTTATGTATCTTAAGCATGCTTGATTTTACAGACTTGTAAGTATGACTGTAAACAGCTAGTTGGTTCTAAATTGTGATTATATGTTAGACAGACAAACAATTTTAATCCAATAGTAAAATATTGCATCATGTGACTTAGGCCTAAGATCAATGGTTATTGTCCCTTTATGTAAGACAATAAGGATTTCTTTTTTATAATGGCAGCTAGAAAATTCAAGAAGTACAAACCTGGGCTTCTGAAAACACATCCTTCAGACTGTTGATTGGGCCATACGGGATCCCACTTCCTTCAAAGAGACAAAGCCACTTGGCAGTCACTTCCTCTGCAAACCTAGGTGCAGACAAAAAGGATGTTTTACAATCTAAAGAAGGTGACACATGTTCTTCTCTTCTGTAGCATCTTTCAAAGTAACTAACTGTGATTTAATATTTGCTTCCTCAGTTTTCTTCGCTGTGAATGTTTAGAGAAAAGCATCCATAGAATGTGACTCTAATAGTCCTGCTATGGTCAGAGCAGTCACCCAGGCTAGCAGAGTGCTTCCTCCTAGCTCTAGCCTATGTATTCTCTGACAAAGTATCCCTGGAAAGAAGACATTTGGATAAAGTTAACCAAATTATAAGTGCTTTTGAGAGATCTGATCCCATTTTCAGTTAAAAATAGTTCTTTAGAATGGCCGAGATTGGCTACTTTAGTCAAAAGACAATGGAATAATGAGTTTCTGAATTTTTCCCTGAGGTTAACGCAGGACATTGCTAATCTTTCCTCCATACATGTCAATGTTGTAGACCTGGATTCCTCCTTTGTAGGTAAAATTTGGAATAACATTAAGAAGCTCTTTGATCCAGCTTGGATTGTTACTTATGTCCTAATTAGTGCTTGGGGGTGGTTTTAGGTTTCCTTCTCCTCTTCTAGTGCCTGTGGAACATATAGTGTAGACAACGTGTGTTTCATCAGAAGGTCATTAATATCATGATGGCCCTCAGAGATCAATTTCTGAATACAGACCAAGTGCAGCTGAATGATGGCTTGCTCAGTTGAAGCCTGAGACTCAATATTATGTGGAAGGGTTCAGCAGTTGATGACTGAATTGTCAATGATGGGTAAGAGCCCACAAGGATGGGCCAGCCTAAGACAGGCACAATTGCCTTAGTTCTGCCCTGACCTACATAGTTGCCACATCAGCTATTTTTGCTATCACAGAATTGATGCAATTTCCCCACCTGAGTTGGGAGTTCTGCTTTTGGCCTGATAAGAGAGACCTGTGCTGAGAAATGCAAACCTATGCTATTGGCTACTGGCATGAGGTAGCTTATGTCATCAGTCGCATCTAGGGGTTGGGCTTATGGTTTTTGCCTTTATAAGTCTGCTGCTTTACAGCAGTTGGGCCTTAATCAGAAAAAAAAAAAAAAAGACAGAGGGGTGTGAAAGTCCAACCAACAAGCACATGTAGAACCTCATAAACATTGCAAATTTATTTGAAAATTAGTTTGTTTCAAATATTTAATTCTTGAATTGTGTCAAATCCAGGAAGTAGTATTCTGAAACAGACAGCACCATTTATGTCATAGAAAGGTTATCTTTTCCAGTATAACACTACCTTGGAGTAGCCATGAAACCTGATGTAGTTACTAATAAACTTTCTTACAGTCTCCAACTGTCTATAGCCATCACAAATCTAGCCAAGTATTCTTTTCAGAGTTCTCACAAAGTGCTTCATGATGTTAACTTCTCTACCCGCAAGGCCCATGATACTCATTGTTTTGCCTTTACTAATCTTTGGTTAGTTTTTTTTTCCTTGTATTATTTTGATGATCCAAGTGTTCCTTGCTATCACTTACTCAGATGTATTACTTAGAGAAATGGTCTCCAAAGGCCTATGTGCTGAAACTTTGGTTGTAGCCTGTGGCATTTATTGGGGGCAGTGAAACATTAAAAGAGTGTATCTACTGGGAGGGAGAATATTAGTACCCCAGCACCTTTCTGTACCACATCACAACCATAGTATATTGTCTTGCTGTTAGTCTAAATGTGACATAACCAATCAACCATGCACCAAAAGGTCTGAAATCATGAATTAAGGTACAAAAATCTTTTGGGTATTTTAACATGGACTCATTAAGCTGGGCAACAAGTTCATTTTCATGAGTTTGATATCTCTGGGAGAAACCTTAGACTCTCATTTTGAGACTTAACCTTTCTCATACCCATTCCAGTTCTACTTCTTACAGGATTGCTCAACACAGAAGCACTGCCATCTTAATAAGAATTCCCAGTTGCCATCCCCTTGCTAAACTGCATCTATTTAAACCTGGTACTTCTTCCTTTTGCTCATTTGTTACAGTGTGTATAATTGTTCTTTGGAAGAACCCCTCCCATGATAACTTTTATTTGTATACTACCATTATATCACAGCTCTGATCTTTGTGGCTTTACATTGGACAGTGGCAACATTTGATTTAAAACCAATTGCCTCAGGGCTGAAGTGATAGCTCTTGGGTTGAGATGTTTATTGCTCTTGCAGAGGACCCATGATGAATAATTCATAGCCTCCTGTAATCCCAGATCCAGGATATCCCATGGCCTCTTCCAGTCTTTACAGATGCCTAAACTCATGTACACAAAATCACATGTGCACCCATGTACACACACACACACACACACACACACACACACAAAAGCGTACACACAATTATAGATAGATAGATAGATAGATAGATAGATAGATAGATAGATAGAGTTAGAGAGAGATAGAGATGAATATATAGGTAGATACATATATAGAGTGATAGGTACATAAAGAGATAGAGAGATAGATGAATTTTATATATATGTATAAATTAAAAGTAAAAGAAAGTTTAAAGACTCATATTGCCTCCACTATGCTCTTAATCCATTCAGGATACTATCAACACATTAATGAACAAAGAAAATATGATAAATATCTCATATAAAACTCATATGTATTTATATTTTTCATAAAATTCATATATATGTTTTATTCTATTATAAAGATGAAATCATAGTATTTGCATGCAAATGGATGCTATTGAAGACTATCATTCTAAGCAATAAAAGCTAAATTAAAAAAGACAAATATTGCCTTTTTTGATTGCATACATACATACATACACAAAGTAAAAGGGAGCTATAAGAAAAGGAGTGTGTGTAGTGGTAACCAGAAGAAAGGAGTTGGTATAGAGGTAAATATGATCAAAGTACAAAATATACAGGAGTAAAATTTCTTAATAAAATCTATCACTACATATAATGAATATACATTAATAAATTTTATTTTAAAAGAAGAAAAAAATACTATCTTGAATCTCTTTCCAATATATCAGTAAAATTAAATCAAATTTCTTTAACTATCTTCTCAAGGCCTACAACCTGCTCTCACAGAAAAGCTATACATTCCTGATTGGCTACCATATCCTCAAAAGTATTCTAGACACTTGCAGGTTCCCAGAGACTGAACCACTAACCAATGCCTATGCCTTCCCCTTTTCCATACATATACCAGATGTGCAGCTTGGTTCCATGTGGGTCCCCCAACAACAGGAACAGGGGCTGTCCCTGACTCTGTTTCATGCATGTGGGCCCTGCTCCTCAAATGGGGCTGTCTTGTCTGGCCTCAGTGGGAGAAGATATACCTACCTAGTCCTACAGTGACTTGATATGTCAGGATGAGTTGGTATGGGATGGTATTGCCCTTATCAGAGGACATGGGAAGGAGAAGGGGAGAGAGAGGGAAATGGAGAGCAGGAAGGTGCTATGTGAGGGGAGGAGTGGGAGGAGGAGTAGCTGTAATCAGGATGTAAAATGAATAAATAAATTATTAATGGAGTAAAAGGAATAACTGTTTGAGATACTCTGAAACTTTAAGTGACAATTTAAATGATCAAATATAGATATGAATTATAGAAGGCATGTATTCCATTTAAAAGAATGGTTAACAATATATGAGAAGATAAATAAACTCTTGTGGAATAGATAGATAGATAGATAGATAGATAGATAGATAGATAGATAGATAGATAGTTGGCAAACAAACCCAGGATTTTTGCATGCTAAGCAAGGACGGAGAGACAGAAGAACAGAAGGAAATGGGAGGAAGTAAAAAAACTAAAAGAAAAAGTAAGCGTTTGAACACTTAAATATTCTACAACAACAAAAATTCTAGTCTAGATCCAAAAGCCATGCATTAGCCATCACTTGTCCCCTGCTTGTTTCCAGCTGCACAGCTCAGTGAGTGACATGTTGCTGAGCTCCAGTCCTAGAGGCTTGATGACATGGCTGGGGACCAGAAAGCATCTCAGAACTACATCCCATGTTTGTTTAGCTGGCACCAGACAAAATATTCTGCTTCTATTATTTCTAGTCCTCATAACATCATGAAGAGTATTATAGTTCTCACAGTTGAGGAAACTGCGGTGTAGAGAGCTAAGCTGGACCATGGTATGGATCACAAGTCTCAAAGCTCTCAGCTTATGAGCTTTAAACAGTTTTTCCTTGGGGTTTTGTATGTTTGTGTTTTGGTTTTCTGACCTCAATTTGTAGGATGAAATTTAATGATAACCTAAACTCTAGTATGTAGCTCCACCCTTAAGCTATCACCAATGAAACTACTGTATATCTTTAAGGTTTCAAAGGAAAAATGGAGCCACTCTCTACTGAAGGAATTGTCTGGACCTTGCCATTCCTGTCTTCTTTCCAGATGGCTGATTATGAACCCTGGAGCTGTGGAATGACATGTCCCTGCAGCAACAATCCTAAACTGATTCATTTGCTTGCATTTTGAAGATTAAAACATGGAAGCTTTACTAGGATTCAAATTCAAGTTGGCATTCTAGGGCAGGGTTCATCTTGAAGCCATATCTGGAAGATAACAGCAATCACTGATCCCTAGCATTTACTGAGACAAGGCTGATTTTAATCCTAACATCATCTAGGTCTGAGTTCCAGAGTTAACTGTTTACCCTCTATGCATTCCAAGTTGTCCATGTTTTAGGAAAAGTAAAATAGCTGTAAATTACTTATGGGAGGACATGATAAGCAACCAACATTTGTTTGGCAGCAGTTTCACTTATAATAAAAATATGCATAACAAATACTCCCATAATTGCAGATCTCTGTAGGAATGCTAGTAGCCTAGTCTATTACTAATGATCTGTCAGGATTTTATAGTCACAAAACTTTAAGTTTCTGGGACTTATAAAAATATTTTTAACTTTATTTTTGTTGTTTTTATCATTTTTTTGTGCCTTTTCCTATAAAGCATCATTGTACTAAGGTCTCTAGAGATTTAGTGATGACTGGATTCAGGAATTGCACTTGGTCCTCATTATGCTTGGATTTCCACCATAAGGAAGGATGAGGCAGAGAGTCAAGCTGAGCAGGAAACAATAAATCAGGCTTTTACCAGGCCAACAACTAAGACACTTAGAAACTATTTAAAGAGGTACCAACAAATACTGAGCATGGAGAGGCTAGAGAGGTTAAAGGTTTCTCTTTCATCTCAACTAAAGAGTTGAGTGCAAGGACAAAGCCTTAGCTCTTAATGGCAATGAGAGTGTGCATGCTGATCTTATGTAGTCATAGTTGGATGAAGCCTGCACATCTTACCCAGAACATTATTAGTGATCACAGTGTGTGGAGCCCACATTGAATCCATAGCTAGATGAGGCCCATGCACCTCTATCCACAGAAATGTTGTCTTCCCTTATTGCCTGACAAGATATTTAAGGAACTCAAAAAGAATCTTTCCTTTTTTTTTTCCAGAGCTTTCCTAATAAAGGGAAGTCTATGTGAACCCGTAAGTGCATCAGCCCTGCTAGGCATGGAAAACTCTTTCCTTGAAACAGGTGTGCATTATCTCTGCCTCTTAGACTCTTTCTGCCTTTTCTTCTGCATAGATCCCTGAGCCTAAAAGGAAAGGATTTGATAAGAACACCCAGTTTGGTGCCGAGTTTTCCAAAATCTCTCAGTCTCTGCACACTGTCCCCTTGTGAGTCTATCTGCAGCAAGAGGAAGCTTCTCTGATGAGGTTGAGTGATAGCAATATGTTATTAGGAGTTAGATCTCTCTATAAGATCTACACAAGTTAAAGCCAGAAAAACATTCCAGCATAAAGGAGGAAGGGTGGGCACCAATTTCCATCCCCAGCCAAGAAACTATTTGCAGTTGATACTTGTTGGGAGTGAGAAAATCAGTTTTCTTCAATGGATTAAATACTTGGCCAACAGAAATCTTACTTCACACCTCTGCCCACTTTGTTTTGTTTTAATTTTAGTTTTAGATTTGGAGTTGTTGTTGTTACTGTTGTTTGAGAAAGAGAGAATGGACATTAAGTTTGGTGAATAGAGTTAGGGTTATATCCAGGAGTATTTGTATGAGGGGAGAATATGATCAAAGCATACTCCGTGAAATGCCTTAAATATTTTGTAAAAAGCGTAGAATCTGTTACACAAATATAAAATTATGGACCTCTTTTTTTTAATGTTGTAGTAGTGGGTGTATATGGAGGAGTGAAGAAGTTCATTCTCTTTTAAGTGAGTTGCAAGGTTCACACTTAGATCATTAGGTTTATGCTATTAAAGCAGAACTTACACTGTCAAGCTGGCAGCATAGGTGCTTTATGTGCTGAGCCATCTCACCAGCCCTATGTCACTCACATAGGACAGAATCTATTTTATCAATATGTAATAAGTTATCTGACAATGTATAGGAAAAATGAACATGAGGCCATTAAAAGTTAATAAATGTCAAAAAATGTTACATAGGAAAGGCATTCTTCCCCCTCTTCTCCATTCTTGTCTCCCTGGTCCTGCTACTGCCTGCTTTAGCACCTCCTCTTCTCAATCAGTCTCTTTTCCTTTGGCAGAACCCTGTCTGCTACCCCTGCCTAACAAAGAACTGAGTAGCCAAGACCCAGGTAGACTAACCTATGTTCTCTTCTTCCTCCATTATGGTTCCCCTGTAAGGTTGTAACACCATTATCTATGACAGATAATACTCTCATACTTCTCCCATCCTTTGAGACTCACAGTACCCCAGCTCTTCTTCCTACAAGGACCTTGTAGCAACTATATGAGGTAGACCTAGCTGTGTTCTCATTCCTCTTCTGTCCAGTTGTCCACATCACATCTAATTTCCAGTTCATGACTGAATCACACATTCTGTGCCTGGCTCCAATCAAGTAAAATCCCTGAACCATTGTTTACATGCACCCTTCCTCAATATCCATACATAGCAACAGTTATACATTCTCTGTACAATTCTGTCTGATCAGTCTTGCTGCACTTTACTTCAAGCTCTAGGCTTGGCTCTTACCCTATAACCAGCAAACCAGTCCTGCTTGATCAGCCCTCCTGACCCTCACCTACCACATCAAATATCCAGGGCTACCCTTGAGGTCACACCATATGCTGAGGTGTAGTCTAGTAAGTTTGCTGAACTCTAGCTCACATGTACCCTCTGAGTGTCCAGACATATCTCTGGTTACACATCCATGTGAGGTCCAAGCCTTATAATTCCCTGGAACCACATCTGCCCTCAGCATCCCAAGCTGAAGCCTTGCTCATTGTGACAGGATATGCTGTTCTATGCCAAGCCAGTATAGAAACTCATGGGAGACACAAAACCAGCAAAAGAAGTCCACATGCCCAGGCCACATTTTAAAAAATTACAAAATGGAAGGCCAAGACAGTATACTTCCCACAAAGTCCACCACTCAATACAAATGTTCTCTAATGGGAATAACCTAGATCAATCCTAGAACACAAAGAAATTAGAAGAAAAAAAATCATAATTTCATCAAAGAACTCAAGGACTTTAAAAAAAGCACAAATAGCACAATATACTTAAATGATGGACTTAAAGAAAATAAATGCCTGAGCAATGCCTCCAAAAACAAAATCATAAGGCTGAATAAGATGACAAAAACAATGTAGGATTGTAAAAATCAAATTCAGTACAGATAATATTGAATAAAACTCAAGCTGAAATTAAGATGAAAATGAAAATTGTAAAAATCAAATTCAGTACAGATAATATTGAATAAAACTCAAGCTGAAATTAAGATGAAATGAAAATTTCAATAGTGAAATTTTAAAACTTAGCTGTGGAGGAGGTTTGCCAGGAGAATAACTCAAGCAGAAGATAAAATAGGAAGACTCAAAAATAAAATAGAGGTTTTACATCACATAAAATCAATGATTATAAAAATTAGAAATAAACACAGGAAAGGAAAATTTAGGAACTATGTGATATCATAAAAAGATCAATCTTCAAATTATAGGCACAGATGAAGGAGGATTCCAGGTCAATGGCTTAAATTACATCATCAGCAAACTCATAGAAAACTTTCCCATTCTAAGGCAAGGTACCTATACAGATACAAGAAGTACAGGAACAGCAAACCAGAAAAAAATGTCTTTCAGGTCATATTACAGTTAAAACAATAAATATAAAGAAAAAGAAAGGGTATTGAAAGCAGCAACAAAATACACACACACACACACACACACACACACACACTAATACAAACCAACATCAACACCAGAATAACAGCTGTTTTATCACTGGGGATTTAAGAGCATGAAGCAATGTTCTTATAGTTCTAAAAGAACACAGGTGCCAACTTAGCTTAGTGTACCCAACAAAACCATCCGCCACAGATGACAGAGAAGGAAAAACCATGCATGGTACAAACAAGCCCTGCAGAAGTGACATGTCAGATTGAAGAGAGGAATAAGCATAGACATATAAAAATAAGACTGTAGAAAGAAAACAAGTGGTAATATAATTGCTGAAACACAAAATACACCTAGAAACACAAACAGCACATAGAAAAAATAGTAAAATGTTATCAACAAACACTTTCAATAATAATTTTAAATATTTATGTCCTTAGCAGTCAAAAAAAAAAAAAAAAAGAAGAAGAAGAAGAAGAAGACACAGGCTAACATAATGGATGAAGAAACAAAACTACATTCTTGTTGTCTACAAGAATCTTAGCTTTAAATATGCACAACCTTAAAGTGAAAGAATGGGAAAAAAAAGAGGACTTCAAACAAGTAAAAAGTTAAAGCAAACATGTTATCCCAATGTTCAAAAAATTAGACTTCAAACCAAAACTGATCAAACTAGATTAAAAAAAAAACTTTCAATCTAATTAAGAGAATGATTACTCAAAAGACACTACAATCTTAAGCATATACACATCAAACTTTGCGGTACTCTGTTTCTTATAAAGCAAACTCCTGGATTTAAAGGCACAGATTAACACAAAATACATTAAGAGTAAGTGATTGCACTTTCTCCAGTAGACTGGTAATCTGAACAAAAAGTAAAGAAAGAACCATCAAGATTAAATTATACCATAGATCAAATGGGCCTGACATATCTACAGAATAGTCCACCCAAATCAAAAAAAAAAAAAGTACATTCTACTAAGCCCATAGAAGCTTCTCTAAAATAGACGAGATCCTAGAACACACACACACACACACACACACACACACACACACACACACACGCAATAAAATTTAAAATCAAGAATAAAGTTCTACTAAGTACAAAAACTCACACAAAGATTAAACAACTTTTTACTGAATGACAAATGGGTGAGAGAAGAAATCAAGACAAATTTTTTAAAAAATCCTGAAACTAAATAAAAATGAAAACACAACACAGCCGACTGTCCAGACACATGAAAAGCATTCCTATGAAGGAAATTTATAGCTTTAAGTGCCTACATTAAAAAATCAGAAACAGTACAAATAAATGACTTAATGATGTAACTCAAGAATTTGGAAAAACAAGTATGAACAAACCCAAATCTAATAGATGGCAAAAAATAATAAAAAACAGATCAAAAACATAATGAAATAGAAACAAAGAAGAATGATATTAAGAATTAAAGAATCTAATAAGCCTATTGTTGGAGGAGAAAAAAAAAGCAAGATCCACAGACCCTGAGCCCTTCTACTGAAAAAAAAAAAAAAGAGCTGTTCCAGTTTAACAGATTCAAAAGGAGAAGGGGTACATTACAACAAACACCATGTTATAGTGAAATACGTTAAGAAGACTGCACTCCATTATGTTGAAATTTTTAAAAACACGGCCAAGTTTCTAGATTCACTCAAACCATCAAACCACAGGGAGATCAACAACCTAAACATACCAATAAAAACAGGATGAAACAGTAATAAAAAATCTCCTAAACACAGCCCATGACCAGAGGGACTCATGCTAGAATTCTACCAGACATTGAAAGAACTGTAGCCAATACATCCAGAGTGAGGGGGAGAGAGGGCTGGAGAAAGAGAGGAGAGAGAGAGAGACAGATCAAAACTGCTTTTTTGAAGCCAATGCTACTTTTATATGAAACAAAGTCAACAGAAAAGGAAAAACACCAATATCGCTTATGAACATAGATATAAAAATATTCAGTAAAATACTTAAAAAACAAATACAGAAGATCATCCACTATGATCAAGTTGGCTTTATCTCAGTGATATAGGGATAGTTCAACATATGTAGGGCAATCAATATAATAAAACATGAAAGTGAACTTAAAGAGGAAAATCACATGATTATTTCAGTAGATTCGGAAATGACCTTTGACAAAATCCAACATGTCTGCAGGACAAAATCCCAGAGACAGAAAAACTGAAGAGAATCTACCTCAGCATAATACAAGCTATATATGAGAAACCCACACAAAATATCATCCTAAATCCATTTAGAACAATAGAAGACCCCATATAGCTTGAGTGGAAGGAAATAAAATAATGAAAGTATTACTACCTCAGATTTTAAGATACATTAGAAAGCTATGGTAATAAGAACAGTGTGGTACTGTCAAAAAAAAAAAAAAAAAAAAAAAAAAGCAGACCAGGAACATGTAACCACACCCATCTGATACTTAACACATATGAAAACAAAAGATTTACTGGGGAAAAGACAGCATGATCAACTAATGGTGCTGGAAAACAGTATGTCTACATGTAGAAAAACAAAATTAATATCAACCAATCTGCATGAACTTTAACTTCAGATGAGTTAGAAAACAATAGAAAGCATAAGCAGTCCCTCATGGGATACAGGTGTAGGATACAGGTGTAGGATACAGGTGTAGGATACAGGTGTAGGATACAGGTGTAGGAAGGGGGCTTTCAGAATAAGATGACATACTACAACTAGGAAATGGAAACAGTCCTAATATCCTTCCATTAATGGATGGATAACAAAAATCTGGCACATATCTACACTGTAATCCTATTCAGCAGTATAGAAAAAAATGCAATCGTGACATTTTCAAGTAATAGAATAGAGAAGAGTGAGTGAACCCAGACGCAGATTGTCTCTGTTATCTGTAGTTCCTAACTACAAATCTTCAGATATGAGGATATAACCTGTAGAAACCACAAAAACTAGGACAGTAAAATGTAATCACAGGGTTATGGGAGCACTAAAGATGAAAATACCAGGCTAGAGGTGGTTTAAAAGTATAAATAGGAAAATGGAGGGCTTTCATTGGAGAAGGGAGATGAACATCAATACAGAAGGACAAGGAGGGAGGAATAAAGAACACTAAGGATGTTTGAGAAGTCATAATGGACCATATAAATTTATATTTACCTAAAATTAACTATAATACATATAAGTGCATGTATATACAAATGTATATAGTTGAAATGAAGTTATGCTATATGGGGTAATAATACTCCTCATAAGAGCAATAGGCAATCTAACAAAAACTCTAGTATCAGGTATGAGAAATCCTGCTTTAAACTGTTGCCACGGGAGTCCAAGAGGCTCTTAAAACAATACAGGGTACTTACTCATGGTGACCCTTGACTGCCTCCAAGAACTTGAAGGTAAGCCCCCGTCGCTGAATACACCATTGTACTTCAGACATAGGACTTAAATGAATCAAGGTGCACCTGGCTACAAAGTCTCCTCCTTAGGAGCAATGTCCATAATACCAGAAGCTGCTGTGCAAAGTGCTAAAGGAAGAGATGTAATTAATAGCTCTACCAAGTTCTACCAGTTACATCTGTGTACCTCTATAATGTCATATTTTATATAATATAACTGTCATATTACATTATTCTATTCATATTATGTATATCGCAGCTGTATATGTCTGTATTCAGACTATAATATTTGAATTTCATCTGTGCATCTATCTCTATTTGTATTATATTATTTATTTATATCACATCTGTGCATCTCTATTCATGTTATTTATATATTTGTTTATCTCTCTATTCCTTTGATGTAATTAAATTTTAATTAAAAAATTAATAGACCCATGATCAATTGTTAAAGAGCAGTTGACATCAATTCATTATAGTATAATTCAGTTCACAGTACCTAGAGGAGACAACTGTAAAAGTCTAAACTCTATTTACATAAATAGATTATTTTATTTACATGTCAAATATGAGCCCCTTTCCTGGTATCCCCTCTGCAAACCCCCTATGCCATTCCCCCTTACCCTGCTTCTATGAGGGTGCTCCCCCACCCACCTACCCACTCCTGCCTTACTACCCTAGCAATCCTCTACACTGGAGCATCAAGCCTTTACAGGACCAAGTGCCCCTCTCACAATGATGCCAGATAAGGTCCCTTCACCTCTTTCAGTCCTTCCCCTAGCTCCTCCATTGGAGTCCTTGTGCTGTGAGCATCCAAATCTGTATTGGTCAGGATCTGGCAGAGCCTCTCAGGAGACAGCTGTATCAGGCTCCTGTCAGCAAGCACTTCTTGTCATCAGCAATAATGTCTAGGTTTGGTGTCTGCATGTAGGGTAGATCCCCAGGTGGGGCAGTCTCTGAATGGCCTTTCCTTCAGTCTGTGCTTCACTCTTTGTCCCTGTATTTCTTTTAGACATGAGCAATTCTGGGTTAAAATTTTGGAGATGGGTGGGTGGCCCCATCCCTTTACTGCAGGCCATGCCTAAACTCTGGATATATTCTTGACAGGTTCTCCCTCCCCTTTGTTGGGTATTTCAGTTGCTGTCATCCCCATGAGATCATGGGAGGCTCTTGCTTTTCTAGCATCTGGGATTTTATGGTTGTTACCCCCACTTCCCCATTGCAGATTGCTACACACATCCATTCAAATTCCTGACATTCTGTATATCTTCTTTATCTCATCCCATACCTGATTTTTCCCCTCTTTTTCCATGCCCCTCTTTACTTCCTCCCAAGTCCCTCCCACCCTCTACTTTCCTTGATTATTTTGTTCCCCCTTCTAAGTAGGACTAAGGCATCCACTGTTTGGTCTTCCTTCCACTCAAGCTTCATATGGTCCATGAGTTATATCATGGGAATTCCAAGCTCTTTCTTTGCCTAATATCCACGTATCAATGAGTACATACAATATGTGGTCTTCTGTGAATGAAATATCTAATTATGGATAATATTTTCTAGATCCATCCATTTTCCTGAGAATTTCATGAAGATTTTATTTTTAATAGCTGAGTAGTACTCCATTGTGTAAATGTACCACATTTTCTGTATCCATTCCTCTGTTGAGAGACATCTGAATTGTTTCCAGCTTCTGGCTACTATAAGTATGGCTGCTATGAACATAGTGGAGCATGTTTCCTTACGACATGAATGCCCAGGAGTGGTATAGCTGGGTCTTCAAGTAGTACTATGTCCAATTTTCTGAGGAACTGCCAAACTCATTTCCAGAGTGGTTGTACCAGCTTCTAATCCCACCAGCAATGGAGAAGTAGTTTTCTTTCTCCACATCCTCGCCAGCATCTACTGTCACCTGAGTTTTGAATCTTAGCCATTCTGACTTGTATGAGGTAGAATCTCAGGGTTATTTTGATTTGCATTTCCCTAATGATTAAGGATGCTGAACATTTCTTTAGGTGCTTCTCTGCCATTCGAGTTTTCTCAGTTGAGAATTCTTTGCTTAGTTCTGTTGCCCCTTTTTAATAGGGTTAATTGTTTCTCTGGAGTCTAACTTCTTGAGTTCTTTGTATATGTTGGATATTAGCTCTCTATCATATGTAGGATTGGCAAAGATCTTTTCCCAATGTGTTGGTTGCCGTTTTGTCCTATTGACAGTGTCCTTTGCCTTACAGAAACTTTGCAATTTCATAAGGTCTGATTTGTCGATTCTTGATCTTAGAGCATAAGCCATTGGTGTTCTTTTCAGGAAATTTTTCCCTGTGCCCATGTGTTTGAGGCCTTTCTCCACTTTCTCTATTAGATTCAGTGTATCTGGTTTTATGTGGAGGTCCTTGAACTTGAGCTTTGTACAGGGAGAGAAAAATGGATTAATTTGCATTCGTCTACATGTTGACCACTAGTTGAACTAGAACCATTTGTTAAAAATTCTGATGGTTTTAGCCCCTTTGTCAAAGATAAAGTGACCATAGGTGTGTGGGTTAAATTGTGGGTCTTCAATTCTATTCCATTGATCTATGTTCCTGTCACTGTTCCTCCTATATAAGCCTGTGTGTCTGCACTCCTGTGAGAACAGTTTTCTGGGAGGAATTTGGGTATTGAATGTTGTGGCATAGGTTCAGCTCTAGGGGAATGGGGTTGGGAGGGGTGGGTGGTGTAGAAAGAAGCCAGAAGGATCCTGTCCCCAGCAGTTCCTTGGTTCCTGTGTTCTGATGGCTCTGGGCAGATCCCTGTTGGGTCAGGAATTTGAGCAGAAGTGGTGATCTTACTTGTGCTCTCAGGTGTGTCAGCACTCTTGGGAGAACTGCTCTCTCCTGGTGGGATCTGGGTACAGAGACTGTAGCACAGGGTCAGCTCTGGGCACAGATGGAAACCTGAAGGATCCTGTCCCAGGCTGCTCCTCGGATCCATGTCCTGAGGGCTTCATTCGGGTCCCTGGGAGCAGAAGTGATGGTCCTACCTATGCTCATAGGTTTGTCAGCACTCCTGGGAGACCAGCTCTTTCCTGTTGGGACCCAGGTATGGAGAGTTGTGGCACAGGGTCAGCTCTGGGGCACAGATGGAAACTAGAAGGATCACGTCCCAGGCTTTTCCTTTATTCCTGTGTCCTGATGGCTCTGGGCATGTCCCACTTGGGCCAGGAATTTGAGCAGAAGTAGTGGTCTCACCTGTGCTCTCTGGTGTGTCAGCACTTTTGGGAAACTAGCTCACTCCTGGTGGGACCTGGGTATGGAGAGCTGTGGCACAGGGTCAGCTCCGGGCACAGATGGAAACTGGAAGAATCCTCTCTATTCAAAGTAGACTATATTACATCTGTTCACCTCTCTATTCATGCTAGAGTTTTATATTACATTTTTCATCTTTATAATCATACAATAGTATTTATAGTTCATCTGGGCATCTTTTCATTTTACTTAATTTGTAATAAACATGTATTTTCCATTTAATTACTAAGTAACATAAGTAATATATTTTGTATTTGTACATTTTATATAATTTCTTTTCTTATTAGTGATGCTAATTTGTCTACCCAACTATGTCACACACGGATATGTCCTCATTTACTTTTTCCAGTAAACATATTCTGTTTAAATGCACTACAGTAATTTTTTGGTTTGATGTTGTGGTTTGAATATGATGTACTCATAGTTCCTGGTATCTGAATACTTGGCTTCAGACACTGGGCATGAAGCTAGACAATTTGGCATTCCCCATGGTGGCTTTTGGTCTTGTTCCCTCACTATGTCTCATTTCTCCATTTAGAGTAGTAAAGTATAATATGTCAAAAGTATGTCATTTACTTTTTTATTTTATGGAGGTTTACAACTAATAGATTGCCTGGAGTCTCAACCACAGCTCCCCATACCCAAGTCCCTGCGAGAGAGAGGTCTCCAAGGAGTCCTGACATACCTGAGAGCAAAGGTGAGACCACCACTTCTGCTCAAATTCCTGACCCAAGAGAGACCCGAGGGACCCACCCAGAGTCATCAGGACACAGGAACCAAGGAACAGCTGGGTTCCTTCTCATTCACAGTCATCATCCTTCTCATTCACAGTCACAATCCATCTTCCTTCTCATTCACAGTCACAATCCTGGCAATAGGGGGTTTCAAAGTTAGACTAAATGCATTTTGCATTATGAGATGGCCACAGGACTATAGTGTCCAGAAAGTAGAATGTTGTGATTTGAAACCATAGTCTCCTGCCTTGGAATGCTCAGTCCCCATTAGTGGCACTGTTTGGAGAGGTTTAAGAGATATGGAGGAGGGCTTTAAGAGTTTAAAGACTGGCACCACTCCCAGTTTTCCTCTCTACTTTTTGCTTGCAGTTTATGATGTGAACCATTGGCCATTATGCTTGTTGCTTGCTGCCAAGCCTCCCAACCATAATACATTTTTATTTTTCTGGAAGCAAAACCAAGAAAAACTCTTCTTTCTATAAGTTTCTTTGGTCATAATGTTTTGCCACAGCAATAAAAATGGACCTGATACAGTTGACATGTCTGTGAGATGAAATCTCACAAGCTTTGGCTACATGGAACTTAATCATCATCCTACCTCATCCTCTTGAATAGTAGGATCACAGGTATGTACTACTGCACCTGGCTAATACCATTCATTTTCCTCCTGCAAATGTTCCCTTCTCTCCAGTGTTTCCAATATACAGTGTTTCTGTGTACATTACTCATTTCTTCCTAGGGAGGTAACATGTCTTTACTTCCCTAGGAAAGAGAGAGAGGGGTAGAACTGCTGAGTTGCAGACACATTTTACCATGCTATCTTTGACCAAAGAGTTCTCTAAAAGATTCTACACTCACTGGTACTTCTAGCACAGACAACATTCTTACCCTTGTTGCTACTAGACTTCAAGTTCTGTCAATATAATGTATATGGAGTGATATCTTATGGCCATATAAGCTGCATTTCCACAGAAATAAAAATACATATTATATCCTAGTAATCACAAAATGTTGGGTGTTATTTTGTTTCTCTTTGCATATTATGAGCTTATCAGAACTGCTGAATAATAAAAGCACAGATCCTTCACCAAATATATGTTTTTCTATTTTCCAATTTACTTCTAGATGATAGCTTGCTTTTTTTCTCTTATGTAACTTTTCATATGGAAAAAATTCATGTTATGTGTGGTGTTGTGATGTGGGGAAATGCAGAGATATGAGTTTGGAAGAGTATGTGTGTGTATGCATGATATACCTCCCTCCCTCCCCCCTCAATGTGTGTGTATATGTGTGTGTATGTGTGTATACAATGGACAAAGAAGGACATTAAATATCTTTTTTATTTGCCACCCTAATCTGTTACTGAATCTGAAGCTGTTTCTTTTTTAATCATTTTATTCGTTTACATTTCAAATGATATCCCCCTTTCCAGTTAAGCATCCACAAACACCCTCCCATCCCATCACCCCTCTCCCACCTCCATTTTACCTCTATGAAGGTGTTCCTCCACCCACTCACCCACTCATGTCTCACCACACTAGTATCCCCCTATGCTGGGACATCAAGCCTCCACATCCCATTGATGTCAGATAAGGCCATCCTCTGCTACATATGTATCTGGAGCCATAAGTGCTTCCATGTGTATTCTTTGGTTGGTGGTTTAGTTCCTGGGAGCTGTAGGTGTTCCAGTTAGTTTATATTGTTCTTCCTATGGGGTTGTAATCTCATTCAGCTCCTTCAGTCCTTTCCCTAGCTCTTCCATTTGGGGTCCCTAGGATCAGTCCAATGGTTGGCTGTGAATATCCACATCTGTATTGGTCAGGTGCTGGTAGAACCTCTCAGGGTACAGCCAGCCATACCAGGCACCTGTCAGCAAGTACTTCTTGGCACCAGCAATAGTGTCTGTGTAAAGGGGGGTGGGGGGGATATGTCCACAGATGGGATGGATCCCTAGGTGGGGTAGTCTCTGGGTAGCCTTTCCTTCAGCCTCTGCTCCATGTTTTCTCCTTGTCTTTCCTTTGGACAGGAACATTTCTTAGTTAAAAATTTTGAGATGGGTAGGAGCCCCATCCTTCAACTGAGGACAGTGCCTATCTATTGGATATGGCCTCTACAGGTTCTATCTCACCTTTGTTGGGTATTTCTGCTAAAGTCATCACATTGGGGTCCTGGGAGCCTATCCCTTTTCTGACATCTGGAGCTTTCTAGTGGCTATTCCAGTTCCCCATCCCTTATTGCTATATGTTTCTATTCAATTTTCTGATCTTCTGTAATTCTCTCCTGTCCCTTCCAATACCTGATCCTTCCCCCATTTTTCCCTTCCCCTCCTCTCTCCCTCCCTGATACCTCCCTCCTTCTACCTCCTGTGATTATGGTGCTCTCCCCACTATGTAGGATTGAAGCATCTACACTTTGATCTTTCTTCTTCTTAAGCTCCATATGGTTTATGGGTTGTATAGTGGGTATTCTAAGCACTTGGGCTAATATCCACTTATCATGTGTTCTTTTGTATCTGGGTTACCTCATTCAGGATGATATTTTCTAGTTCCATCCATTTGCATTAGAATTTCATGAAGTCATTGTAGTACTCCATTGAGTAAATGTACCACATATTCTGTATCCATTCCTCTATTGAAGGACATCTGGGTTCTTTCCAGCTTCTGGCTATTATAAATAATGCTGCTATGAACATAATAGAGCATGTGTCCTTGTTATATGTTGGAGCATCTTTTGGGTATATGCCCAGCTGAGTCTTCAGATAGAACTATTTCCATTTTTTGAAGAACCGCCAGATTGATTTCCAAAGCAGTTTTACCAGCTTACAGCCCCACCAGCAATGGAGGAGTGCTCCTCTTTTTCCACATCCTAACCAGCATCTAATGTCACCTTTGTTTTTGATCTTAGCCATTCTGATTGGTGTAAAGTAGAATCTCAGGGTCATTTTGATTACCTGATGACTAAAGACGTTGAACATTTCTGTAAGTGCTTCTCAGTCATTCAAGATTCCTCAGTTGAGAATTCTTTGCTTATCTCTGTACCTTAGTTTTTAATAGGGTTATTTTGATGTCTGAAATCTAACTTCTTGAGTTCTTTGCAATATTTTGGATGTTAGCCCTCTATGGGATGTAGTGTTGGTAAAGATCTTTTCCCAATCTGTGGGTTGCCATTTTGTCTTATTGACAGTGTCCTTTGCCTTTCAGAGACCTTTCAATTTTTTGAGGTCCCATTTGTCAGTTGTTGATCTTATACTAAGTCTTTGAAGAAAAAAATTGAAGAAGACCTCAGAAGATGGAAATATCTGCCATGTTAATGGATTCCTAGGATTAACATAGTAAAAATGGCCATCTTACCAAAAGCAATCTACATATTCAATGCAATCCCCATCAAAATTCCAACTCAATTCTTCACAGAGATAGAAAGGTCAGTTCTCAAATTCATCTGGAATAACAAAATACACAGGATAGGTAAAACTATTCTCAACAATAATAGAACATCTAGGGGAATCACTCTCCCAGACCTCAAGCTATACTATGTAGCAATAGTGATTTAAAAATAAATAAAAATAAAAACCTGCATGGTATTGGTACAGAGACATGCAGGTAGATCAATGAAAACACAGGAATAAACCCACACACCTATGGTCACTTCATCTTTGACAAAGAAGTGAAAACCATACAGTGGAGAAAAAAAAAAAACAGTATTATCAACAAATAGTGCTGATTCAACTGGAAATAGGCATGTAAAAGAATACAAATTGATCCATTCTTATCTTCTTGTACAAAGCTCAAGTCTAAGTGGATCAAGCTCAGTATTTCAAATCAGTTGTGATGGCTAGTGTTATCCCAGAATCCACCTTATCCCAACCTCTAATGGTATGGTTATAGGCTCATTTGGCTATGCCTGGTTTGGACATATGTAACATATTTGATCTTTGGTCCTGATGCTTGTGCATCAATCATTCACCCCGTGAGCATCTCTCCAGCCCAAAACCTTTACTTTTAATGTCAAATTCTTATTCTTGTGCTGAAGAAGTCTAGCTTTTATACTGCTTTGAGAAATAACAATACCTAGTTCATCCAATTGTTATGAGAAATTAAATGGACATATTGTGGGCATTTAGAATAGTATGGAGTACTAGTTAAGTGCTGTTTTAGTATTAGACATATACAACTAAGCTAACATTATAGGGAGGAAAACTATTGGCAGGGAAGTAGCAGTTATTGGAATGGGAATTTTAGAAATAAAATTTTGATAGTGGGCTGCAGTCCTACAGGAAATGATCTTTAGACAAATCTGAATAAACCCAAACCAAACCAGTGAGGCTCTACAAAATCCAGGCTGGAGTTTCTAGCTCAGTAACTATAAACAGGCTTGTAACACTTCTATAACCCACAGAGAAACAGCTGGAATTTGTTGGTCGCTATTCTACCATAAACAGAATCATGGGTTTAATGTTTCCTGCAATTTCTTCAGACCTTATTTCCTCTTGGGGATTTTCCCTTCTCTATTACAATGAATTATGGCTAAAGTTATCTTCTTTTCCCTTAGCATTCACCAACTCTCCCCATTATCTGCATGTTAATTTACAGGCCACACAAAAAGCGAACATATATCCAGGGAATTCAGTCAAAGGCTTCTTTCCCAGTGTCACTCAGAATTGTCCATATAAAGGTCTCTTAAACACACTGAGACAAGAGTTTGAGTAGTCAACATGTCTTATGACTAATACTGGTTTTCAGTATATCAACAATTCTGATTCACATGTGTTATCATTCATAGATCACAAATGAACTACTGTGAGGAGATTTTAAATGAAGTATAGAATATCATGTATCACTGGTCTATCCAGCAGTGCTGCATCTGCTTATGAAATCCAACAGCATTGTGCAAATCTAATACCAAAAATTTGCTCACATTGTCTTGGTTCTGTGACCTGATAGGTTGCCTATCCAGCATCTAATGAGATGATCATGTGGCTTTTGTCTTTGAGTTTGTTTACATAGTGGATTGTGTTGATGGATTTCTGTATATTGAACCATCCCTGCATCCCTGGAATAAAGCCTACTTGATCATGATGGATGACTGTTTTGATGTTTTCTTGGATTTGGTTTGCAAGAATTTTATTGAGTATTTTTGCATCGATATTTATGAGGGAAATTGGTCTTAAGTTCTCTTTCTTTGTTGGGCCTTTATGTGGTTTAGGTATCAGAGTAATTGTGGCTTCATAGAACGAATTGGGTAGAGTACTTTCTGTTTCTATTTTGTGGACTAGTTTAAGGAGTATTAGAATTAGGTCCTCTTTGAAGGTCTGATAGAACTCTGCACTAAACCCATCAGGTCCTGGGCTTTTTTTGTTTGGGAGACTGTTAATGACTGTTTCTATTTCTTTAGAGATACGGGACTGTTTAAATCATTAATCTGATCCTGATTTAAATTTGGTAACTGGTATCTGTTTAAAAAATAGTCCATTTCATCCAGGTTTTCCAGCTGTGTTGAGTATAGGCTATTGTAGTAAGATCTGATGATTTTTTGGATTTCCTCAGATTCTGTTGTTGTCTCCCTTTTCATTTCTGATTTTGTTAATTAGGATATTGTCCCTGTGCCCTCTAATTAGTTTGGCTAAGGATTTATCTATCTTGTTGATTTTCTAAAAAAAAAAAAAAACAAACAACAACAAAAAAAAAAAAAAACAGCTCCTGGTTTGGTTGATTCTTTGTATAATTCTTTTTGTTTCTATTTGGTTGATTTCAGCCCTGAGTTTGATTATTTCTTGCCATCTACTCCTCTTGGGTGAATTTGCTTCCTTTTGTTCTAGAGCCTTTAGGTGTCCTGTCAAGCTGCTCCTCTATGCTCTCTCCGGATTCTTTTTGGAGTCACGCAGAGCTATGAGTTTTCCTCTTAGGACTGCTTTCATTGTGTCCCAAAAGTTTGGATATGTTGTGGCTCCATTTTCATTAAACTCTAAAAATTCTTTAATATCTTTATTTATTTCTTCCTCGACCAAGTTATCATTGAGTAGAGTGTTGTTCAGTTTCCAAGTGAATGTTGGCTTTCTACTATTCATGTTGTTATTAAAGATCAGCCTTAGTCCGTGGTGATCTGATAGGATGCATAGGATTATTTCAATATTTTTGTATTTGTTGAGGCCTGTTTTGTGACTGATTATATGGTCACTTTTGGAGAAGGTACATGAGGTGCTGAGAAAAAGTTATATCCTTTTGTTTCAGGATAAAATGTTCTATAGATATCAGTTAAATCCATTTGTTTCATAACTTCTGTTAATTTCAATGTGTCTCTGTGTAGTTTCTGTTTCTAGGATCTGTCCATTGATGAGACTAGGGTGTTGAAGTCTCCCACCACTATTGTGTACGGTGCAATGTGTGTTTTGAGATTTACTAAAGTTTCTTTAATGAATGTGGATGCCCTTGCAGTTGGAGCATAGATGTTCAGAATAGAGTTCTTCTTGGTAAATTTTTCTTGGATGAATATGAAGTGTCCCTCCTTATCTTTTTTGATAACTTTAGGTTGAAAGTCAATTTTATTTGATATTAGAATGGCTACTCCATCTTGTTTCTTGAGACCATTTACTTGGAAAATTGTTTTCCAGCCTTTTACTCTGAGGTAGTGTCTGTCTTGTCACTGAGGTGGGTTTCTTGTATACAGCAAAAAGTTGGGTTCTGTTTAAGTAACCAGTCTGTTAGTCAATGTCTTTTTACTGGGTAATTGAGTCCATTGATCTTAAGAGATATTAAGGAAAAGTCATTGTTGCTTCCTGTTATTTTTGCTGTTAGAGTTGGAATTTTGTTCATGTGGCTATCTTCTTTTAGGTTTGTTGAAAGATTCTTTTTTTCTAGAGCATAGTTTCCCTCCTTGTGCTGGAGTTTTCCCTTTCTTATCCTTTGAAGGGCTGGATTTGTGGAAAGATATTGTGTAAATTTGGTTTTATCATGGAATACCTTGGTTTCCATGGTAATTGAGAGTTTTGCTGGGTATAGTCGCCTGGGCTGGCATTTGTGCTCTCTTAAGGTCTGTATAACATCTGCCCAGGATCTTCTGGCTTTCATAGTCTCTGGGGAGAAGTCAACTGTAATTCTGATAGGTCTGCTTTTATTTTACTTGACCTTTTTTCCTTACTGCTTTCATATTATTTCTTTGTTTTGTGCAGTTGGTGTTTTGATTATAATGTGACAGGGGGAATTTATCTAGTCCAAACTATTTGGCGTTCTGTAGGATTCTTGTCTGTTCATGGGCATCTCTTTCTTTAGATTAGGGAAGTTTTCTTCTGTAATTTTGTTGAAAATATTTACTGGCCCTTTCAGTTGGGAATCTTCACTCTCTTCTATACCTATTATCCTTTGGTTTGGTCTGCTCATTGTGTCCTGGATGTCCTGGATGTTTTGGGTTAGTATCTTTTTGCATTTGCATTTTCTTTGATTGTTATGTCAATGTTTTCTGTGGTATCTTCTGCACCTGAGAGTCTCTCTTCTGTCTCTTGTATTCTGTTGGTGATGCTTGCATCTATAGCTCCTGACTTCTTTCCTAGGTTTTCTATTTCTAGAGTTGTCTCTCTTTGTGATTTCTTTATTGTTTCTACTTCTATTTTTAGATCCTTTATGGTTTGGTTCAATTCTTTACCCTGTTTGGGTATGTTCTCTGGTATTTCTTTAAGGGAGTAATTTATGTCCTTTCTATAGTCTTCCATCATCATCATGAGAAGTCACTTTAGATCCATATCTTGCTTTTCTGTTTTGATGTTATATCTAGGACTTGATACGGTGGGATACTTGGGTTCTGATGATGCCAAGTAACCTTGGTTTCTGTTGCTTTTGTTCTTATGCTTGCCTCCCAACATCTGATTATCTCAAGTGCTCCCTGCCCTAGATATATCTGATTGGAGCCTGTTCTTCCTGTAATCACAGTTGAGTCAGAACTGAGTCCAGATCCTGTGATTCTGGGATCCTGTGATGCTGAGATTCTGGGTGTGTCAGAGTTCTTGGCAGTCAAGCTTCCTTTGAGACCCTGAGATCCTGGTGTGGCCAAGCTTCTAAGATCCTGGGTGTGTTAGAGCACCTGGAAGTGGTACCTCCTCTGGGGACTGTGAGCTGTCTGCTGAGTTTGAAACCAAGGTAGACCAGGGTGTACCAGAAGGAACACGAACCACTGGTTGGGTGGGGTTCCTGTGTCTGTGCTCCAGTTGTCCCCAAGCAACACCAGTTCGGTTGGAACAGATGTTGTGCTCCACCAACCAGTGATCCTAAGATCCTGGGCATGCTAGGGAGACTGTGAGGTTGAGAGTCCTCTGGAGACTGTCGGACTATCAGGTTTTCACTTGCTTTATTTTAAATCCCACCACCTCTGCCTCTATGAGGGTGCCCCCTACCCACCTATCCTCTCCTGCCCCACTGCTCCAGTATCCCCCTACACTGGGGCATCAAACCTACACAGAACCAAGGGCCTCTCCTCCCATTGATTCTGACAAGGCCATTCTCTGCTACATATGTATGTGGGGTCATGGATCCATCTATGTACACTCCTCTATTGATGTTCTAGGCCTGGGAGCACTGGATGGTCCAGGCAGCCTATGTTGTTCTTCATATGGGGTCGCAATGTCCCTCTGCTCCTCCAGTTCTTCTCTCAGCTCTCCTACCAGGGTTCCTGAGCTCAGTCTAATAGATGGTTCCAAGCATTCACATCTGCATTAGTCAGTTGCTGGCAGAACCTCCCAAGGAACAGCCACACCAGGTTCCTGTGAGCAAGATCCTCTTAGCAATAACAACAATGTTGGGGTTCAGTGTTTGCAGATAGAATGGATCCACAGGTAGGGCCATCTCTACCCACATTGAAATCTTTTTTCCCCTTCTCCTAATTTTTTTCCTTCAGTACTGAGGATAGAACCAGGGCTTTGTGCTTGTGAGGCAAGCACCCTAACATTGAGCAGAATCCCATCCTGGAAATATCCAAACAAGGACACCATCTCCCAAGTCTTTCTGTTTTGTCTCCACCATCCCTAACCATGACTTTATGTTGTCTAAGAACCCACTCAGGTGAGAAACTACACTGTACATGTGAGACAACAACTGCTCACACTCATCTAGAAATCTGTGCCTGTGAACTTCCTGATTGCTGATATTTCTGGAGGGATCCAGTGCCATATCCTTGCCCATAGCTGCCCTTCCATCTTCTTTAGAACAACAGTCAAACCCTCCCACAAAATCTTCTCTTCCATAAGCTAAACATCCTTTTATTTATTATTCAATATGATATCTACAAAATTTAAATAATCTATGCTCAATTTACCAGTAGAGAAAAAATATTTTATTCAAAAACAAAAGGTAAAAACAAATCTTCACCAAAAAGCACACTCAACCTAACTTGAACTTTAAAAGGAACAAATTCAGTGACTTTGAGACCTTGCCTCAAACAAGCAACAACAGAAATTCTTGCAAACAATCTATTAATAAGTAACAAGAAATAGATTTGTCAATTTAGTTTGAGTGAAAGACTCCATTTGTCTAATGATATAAAACACAAATGATTTTAATAATCAAAATATTGTCCTAAGGCAATTTTAACCCCACCACTCAGGAGGCAGAGGTAGGTATGTCTGAGCTGGAGGCCAGTCTGGTCTACATAATGAGTTTTAGGCAAGCCAGGACTACACAGTGAGACCATGCCTCAAAAATAAACAAATAAATAAAGACTACAAATGACAAAAAAGTAATAAAATTATTAATATACTATGAAGTAGACATAAAACAGGCCAGTCTTTGAGTAATTTATAGTAAGTATATAGCTATATGTACCTTATACCACATGCACACAAAACAATTTAAGTCAATTCATAAAGAGAATTTATGTTATGTGCATATACATAACTATAAGTATGTTAACAAACTTCTAAGAAGGTTTAAAGATATAAACTAATTTGTAATATTCCTTTGTAATCAATGCTTTTCAAACCCTTTAAGAGGAAGAGAGGGAGGGAAGGATGGAGAGAAGGAGGGAGAGAGGGAGAGAGGGAGAGAGAAAGAATGATTAAAGCAGTCTTGTGGTTTAACGAAGCATATGGGATCCCCACTGGCTGCTAGCACTATAAGGCAGGAAGCACTATAAGACAGGCCGGACTCTTTCCTGTTATGCTGTTATAGCAAGACAGCCTAACATTTGATAGCTGACACTTTTATGGAAAAGGCTACGTGCCAGGAACTGTTTTAAGTGCTTTCCATAGATATCACATTCAATCCTCACAATAATCTTATGGGATAAATCCTATTAGCATCCCATTTTATACTGAAGTGTATGGAGATTTGAGTGATTTCCCAAGGTCATGCATATACAAGAACAGAACAAGTAACCAGACAGTGCATGCTCCAGAACCTACACCGTTTCCATCACCTACAAGGAGGAAGTTAGAGAATATGAAAAGAGGAAGCCAGTGAACATGTTCCTGGATGGATGGAGCTGATGATGAACTGGTGAATCTATGGACATAGGAAATATATGTCTTTACTGTTGCTGGAATCTGGAAAAGGAAAGTGAATTGGGCACTCTCCTGCTCTGCCAGTCTGTAATCACAGGGGCAGCCTGGTATCCACCCATTACTGGCCTTTTGTGAAGACAAAGAATTTGTTATGGATGCTTGAGAAGTTCATCCTAAGACTCTTAAAAAATATTTGACACAGTAGGAACTTAATACATATTTGTTGAATAAATGTGTAAGTACTCATTTCGTGTTTACAAAAGTAAATAGCAAGAATTAGTAATCAATACTGCTTTCTTAGAGGCAGCTAATATTAGTCCAATGTTATTGCTTTAATTGGGTTTTAAATAGAAATCCAAGATGAATCCCATAGGTAGCATGCCCTGTGTTTGATAAGAGCTACTGTCAAGGCCACCAAGGTACCTCTGTGTATCAGATAAACATGTGACACCTCTATCCATCAAGTGGTTCACACATGCCCAGAGAGTTCAGCTTTCCTTTTTGGTAGCAAAGCTGCTTTCTATTATAAAACTTTAATGGAGACTTGCTGATGTCATATTGGTGAGTATTGTAAGAAACAGAAGCAGATAGAAAAAGCAATCTTGTTAGTTTAAAAAGAGCTGACGTCATTTTAAATGGAATAATAAAAATGTATTTAAGGCCTCAAATAATAAATGCATAAGGAAAAAACAAGACTCAGCTTAAGAAGAAAATAGAAAAAAAAAATGGTGTTTTGTGGTTAAGATTTTATACAAGTCGACAGGACACAGAGCTTGAGAGACACAAACAAAATTACTTTACACAAAGCAAATGAGCGACCACCATACTGCTGCAACCCTGCCAGACTCCTAACAGTACTATACAGTAGTGCTTATTGTATGGCAGTCACTTTATAGTGTCCCTTTAATTCTCTCACATTTTTAAAGCTGGGAATTATTATTATTATGCCAAATTTATAGAAAGAATAAAATCTAAAACACCTATAACTTAACTATTAAAGTATCTTAATAGGACAGAACAACTGTTGAAACTTCAACAGCTTTATTCAAGCTTCAACTTACACTAACCACAACTCTTTCCCCTCTCTTGTCCTCAGACACCAATAGCTGTAAAGGCTAAAAATACCTCATTCCATGTCCTCTGGTCAATCTGGATTTCACTGGAAGTTCATATAGAGCCTCCTCCAATTTCAAAGCCCTGTGTTTCTTTGCTTGTGGCTTGGATTAAACTTTAGAGGCAACCCTCAGGCTCTGGGAGGTGGGATGATAAATAAATGCCCTGGCTTCCCATGCTCGGGGGCCATGAATTTGAAGTATATTGTACAGCATGCTCAGTGTCCACAGTGTAGCTGAGCTGTTCTACTTCAATGCCAGCTAATATTTATTCCTGTTCTTTAGAATCAGTTCCCTGATAAAACGCTATATCCGTGACGATGGATTGATTGGGATTTTAGGCAAAGCCAAATTATGATAATCCCTTCTATGCTTCTGGATTATCCTGACATATTTAGCTAAGTGAATTATTTTAATAATGTCAGTATTTTACATTCTCCAGCATGACACGAGTAAGTCTGGTGTTGGATAAAGTGCGTACATTAAAGAGTCAAATTGGAGCTGGGTTAGGTGAATGGGGAGTGTCCAGAATGACTCTCTCCAGTCTACCTACCAAGCCTGCCAGTAACTGAAAAAGACAGTGAGTATCTAAAGGCAAATTAATGGGAGAGAAATGTGAGGCATAGATTCTTAGTTTAATCACTGCAGCTTAATAAAGAACTTGGATCCTGAGCATCCCAGCAGCCACCCATGTGCTCCTAGCACCAATTATAAAACTGTCTCATACTCAAGAATATCCTGAAATCATTTTCTCTCTGGATACACCCAGAGGAGGCCAATTGCACTTAGAAACAAATCAAGCTGGGCAGCAAACTTGGAAGCTATTTTTTTGCTCTTGGATAAGTGGTTAAATATGTCTGGTTCTTGTTATTGCATTTGTAGCTCATTGTGCTGCTATGCCATCATCAGGAGCTCTTCATCCTGACTAATGTAACCCAGTCACAAAAGAACACACATGGTATGTACTCACTGATAAGTGGATATTAGTCCAAAAGCTTGGAATACCCAAGATACAATTCACAGACCATATGAAGCTCAAGACAAAGGAAGACCAAAGTGTGGATGAGTTACAGAGACAAAGTTTGGAGCTGAGATGGAAGGAAAGACCATCCACGGAGTATCCCACCCTGGGATCCATCCCATAAACAACCACCAAACCCAGACACTATTGCATATGGCAGCAAGATTTTGCTGAAAGGACCCTGATATAGCTGTCTCTTGTGAGGCTAGGCCAGTGCCTGGCAAATACAGAAGGGGATGCTCACAGTCATCTATTGGATGGAACATAGGACCCCCAATGGAGGAGCTAGAGAAAGTACCCAAGGAGCTAAAGGGGTCTGCAAGCCTACAGGAAGAACAACAATATGAACTAACCAGTACCCACAGAGCTCGTGTCTCTATCTCCATATGTAGCAGAAGATGGCCTAGTCGGCCATCATTGGGAGGAGAGGCCCTTGGTCTTCTGAAGATTATATGCCCCAGTACAGGGGAATGCCAGGGCCAGGAAGCGGAAGTGGGTGTGCTGGGGAGCAGGGCAGGGGGAGCGTAGAGGGGACCTTCAGGATAGCATTTGAAATGTAAATGAAGAAAATATGTAATAAAAAAAATGAAAAGAAAGAGGGAGAAAATATCCACGGGTGGAAATATGCAGACAAAGTGTGGTGTAGAGACTGAAGGAAAGGTCGTCCAGAGACTGCCTCACCTGGGGATCCATCAATATACAGCCACCAAACCCAGACATGATTGTAGATGCTAAGAAGAGCTTGCTGACAGGAGCCTGATATGGCTGTCTGCTGAGAGGCTCTGCCAGAGCATGAAACATACAGAATCAGATGCTAGCAGCTAGCCATTGGACTGAGCATTGGGTACCCAATGGAGGAGTTTGAGAAGGGACTGAAGGAGCTGAGAGGGTTTGTAGCCCATGGGGGAGCAACAGTGTCAACCATCCGGACCCCCGGAGCTCCTGTGGATTGGACCACCAACCAAAGAGTACACATGGAGAGACCCATGACTCCGGCCACATATGCAGAGGATGGACTTGTTGGACATCAGTGGGAAGAGGTCCTTGGGCCTGAAGGTGTTTTATGCCCCAGTGTAGGAAAATGCCAGGGCTGGAAAGCAGGAGTGGGTGGGGGAGCCCCCTTGTAGAGGCATGGGGAGGCAGAATGGGATAGGGGGTTTCCAGAGGGGAAATCAGGAAATGTAAATTTTTAAAATCCAATAAAAATTTTTTTAAAAATGGACAGTCACTGTTGATGTGCCGGTGGAGCTGCTGTACTGTTATCCTGTAGAAGGAACAAGCTCTTTTAGGGGGCAGGCGAAGCACAAAAGCTACTTGAAAGATAAGTGTAGTCTTTATTTTATATTTTGTTCTGGTGAAAATAGTTTTAATCAAATGTCATATTCTGATGCTGCTGCTGCTGTTGTGTAGATAAAGTAATACATTTAGTAAAAATATGGTAGACACTAGCACAGAATTATTGACAGTTCTCGAATATACAACTTTTGCTAGTGAGTGCTGCTTTAATGGCTTCATATGGTTGCTGTTAAAATGAGTTAGTATGCTTTATTAAATAATACCATAAACAACCACAAGAAGCATGCATAATTGTTAGTAGGTTCTGCTACCTAATGACAGAAGTCCTTTTGGACTGTCTTTCATCTAACCACTCCCTCTTTTATCCTGAAGAATGAAAAGTTGTGTAGCATACAAATAAAATATGGAGTCATTTGGCTCTTACCAAGTTGGGTAACCAAAAAATTGGCATTATAGCCATTTTTCTAGAGTAAAATAGAAGTTAATCATTGCTTACTTCATATGAAGTCAAAGAACATAAGTTACTGACAAAGGGCATCTCCGTAAGTAGTATTAATTGTTGACCTGTAACCTCTGTGTTCTGTGCTTTTCTTTTTTTCCCCCCTTTCTTAAGTATAAGCTGAGGATAGAACTTCTGTGTGCTTACTAGATATAGCAGAGCCCAAAAGCTTTCAGTTTCTTTTTGTTACTGCTTCTATTACTTTGGTTACTTCTTTTTTTTTTTTTCAACTTTTATTAGATATTTTCTTCATTTACATTTCAGGTGTTATCCAGAAAGTTCCCTATATACTCCCCCCTCCCGGCCCTGCTCCCCTACCCACCCTCTCCCACCCCTTGGCCCCGGCGTTCCCCTGTATTGGGGCATATAAAGACTGCATAACCAAGGGGCCTCTCTTCCCATTGATGGCCAACTAGGCCATCCTCTTCTATATATGCAGCTAGAGACACGAGCCCAGGGGGTACTAGTTAGTTCATGGTTATTCTTCCANCACGCCAGCATCTGTTGTCACCTGAATTTTTGATCTTAGCCATTCTTACTGGTGTGAGGTGGAATCTCAGGGTTGTTTTGATCTGCATTTCCCTGATGATTAAGGATGTTGAGCATTTTTTCATGTGCTTCTCAGCCATTCGGTATTCCTCAGTTGAGAATTCTTTGTTTAACTCTGTGCCCCACTTTTTAATGGGGATTTGGTTACTTCTAATATAATATTATTTGATCTTCTTTATATAGGTATAAAGACTTATTATAGGCCAGTGATACAGCTCAGCAGGTAAAGGTGCAAATAACCTGAGTACAGTACCCAGGACTGACATCTCCTGCAAGTTGTCCACTGACCTCCTCGGATGCAACATGGCACATGTGAAACCCTGTCCCTCAAATATATGCAATAAAAAAATTAATGGATTGCTTTACTTTATTGCAAACAGATGCATTGTGCTTTTTGCTCATTTTAATCAATTTAAAAATTGAGGAAACAGGAATCTAAGGATATAAAAGCAAAAACTACTCATTAGTATCCAGGAAGAACCAAGTGAAAATTTGGCATCTTTCTTTTGTGTTTTTGATTTCTATTGTCTCATGTACAGTCTTGTCTGGTACCCACGGTAAGCTGGCTTCAGGACCCCTGTTGATACCAGATGCCTTGAATGCTCAAATCTGTTATGCAAATGGTGTTTGCATATAGCTTATTGAGCACAGCTTCTTGTGCACTTCAAATCCTCAGGCAATTACTTATGACATGCATGAAGCGTAAATAGTAGTGGTAGAATATTGGGGATAACCATGACAAAAGGGAACATATTCAATGTGGATACAACATTTCTAATGTTTCTGATTGGAGTTTATTGCGTGAACATGTATAAATTGCACAACTAAATCATAGAGATAGGTAGGGGCAATTGTAACCTATAAATTTGCCTTTAAAAGCTAATATTATATAATAAGCATTTCCCACACAGTTATAAATTCTTACGAAACTCATATTCAGTGGGAGTATAAATATCATATCACAGGGTTTATTTCTAGCATTGTGGAGAGCTCATGTGTTTCGTAGCATGTCCTTCCTTTTATCATTATAAATTTCTTTACCTTTATTTTTCTAGAGAGTTTCAGTATGATATCAAGGGAAAAAATCAGAACTGGCATGATCAGGTCATTAATAATGACACCTTGGACTCTATGAACCCTTTACCCAGTTACTTTCTCCCTAAAGGACATGAACCAATATGTCATATATGCATGTAGTAATAATAATTATAATTGTTAAATATTTGAATAATTAAAAAGATGTGGGAGCGGGTGGGTAGGGGAGCAGGGCCGGGAGGGGGGAGGGTATAGGGAACTTTCTGGATAACACTTGAAATGTAAATGAAGAAAATATCTAATAAAAGTTGAAAAAAAAAAAAAAAGAAAAACTTATTTCAGTCATTGTAATGGTTACATTTGATTTTCAGTGAGACTGAGGGCCTGTTCCATACAGGTTTGTCATTAGAATCTGAGATTTTGTGAGTTATTTCTTTGGTTAATCTCTGGAGTTTCTATTGAGATTTTTTTCTTTAGATATGTCAATCATCTACTTGAAACCAGCTACATTTTCTGATATTCTATCCAAGCTACCTCTGCCAGCTAAATCTTCATTTGGGCTCTAGCATTAGTACATAGTACAATTGGGATTGTGGTTAGTCTTAAAACTAACATAAGAATTATTTTGATTTAGAATAACCATACTGAGATGTTTGAACGACCTTGTTGGTAGTAGCTATCTATGTTGCTGGGGCTATTGCAGATAAACATGCCAGAAATCAATTCATTCCAGTTTTGTTTCTTTCCATTGATTTTGGATGTAGTAACACTCTAAGAAGTGTTTTAGCACTGTGTTGTTATCTTAGCACCTTCTTACTCTAACAAATATATCTACTTTAATAGCATCCTGCATTTCTAGTATGTACTAAGATCTACTTCATACTCTTTCCTTTATTGTAGATAACAGCATATCAAATCATTAAGTAACAATCACATTTCTAACAATTTCTCTCTGATCACCTTAATTTTTTTCTACTTTAGACCATACTGATATATGTTGATACATTTGAAAACAGCTTGAAACCATCCCTTGCACTTATTTCCAAAAACCAATTTATCTAAATGGCCACCAAAAGAGCCAATCCCAGAGCCACAAAGATCCAGGCCAGCATTTTTATTTGCCTTTTTTGTTTCCATTCATTAAATTGAACAGAGTACTGAGACTTAAATAAACTCAGACATTCCAATGTCTGGATTTTTCTTTTTCTAAAGTTAGCAAATGAGAAAAGAAAAACAATTCACAAAAGAGGGGTAAAGGAGTCATTAAGAAGGGAAAATATAAATTTATAAATTACAATTTTAAAATTTCATTCCTATATGGATACAAGAGGAAGTTAGAGGTAGGGAAAGAGAGAAAAAGAAAGAAGGAATAAGAAAATGAATGGGGGAGGGAGGGTGAAGGGAGGAGAGAGAAAAGCAAAAAAATCAATGGAAGGAAAAAAAGGAGAAAAACAGAGAGGGTTACAGAGGGTGTTTGATTTTAGCCAGAAGTATTCTAATCATGAAGTTTATGGCTAGGAAAAAAAAAAAAAAAACGGGCGATGTGTAACCATTCTGAAAGGGCTCTGAGAAGGGAGCTGGCTATCAAGAGATTCCAATTTGGGCCTCACTAGTAAACTGTGTGATAGTAAGAAAATACAGGAAACTAGAACTAAGATAGATCCAGTCTTACCATAGAAGCAGAGAGAAACCTGCTTCTTTAAAGGACAAACTTTAAAGGACAGTCTAGTTGACAAGGGCCAAGAGCCCTGATAACTAGTGAGTATCCTGGAACAATTGACACAAGTCAGGACTCTGCTGAGATAGTAGCTGTCATAGCAGAAAGAGAAGTGAAGCCTGCTTTGACTAGTAACATTCACTGCACAGAGGGAAAGACTAAGGGAGGCCAATACTGTAAAGCCAAGGCTAAGAGAATAAAAGCCAAGAAGACAGGATTCTGGCCAAGAGGAGGCAGGCAAACAGGTAGGGGAGGAATAAGCAGGGAGTCAGAGAAGCAAGCCTGCCTGTGGGGAGACTAAGTGAGTCTCTAGCTTCTCTATCCAGTGCACAAGTCAAAAATGAAACAAGAGTGTCCAGAGAAGTCTGGAGAGTTTTTATCACCTGCAAGGAATGAGTTTAAAGCTGGCCCATGCATCTCCCATCAGGTTTTCAAGGATCCCAGGACCATCATGATACAGAAAATTTAGGTTTTTACACTAGGGAAAGAGTTAAATTTGATGTCTTTCCAAGATCTATCCAGTTCACAAAGTATTTCAGCCTCCAACATTCTATAAATTGAAAATTGTGCACTAAGTTCCAATGGAGAATAAGAGCATTAAGTGTTTTATCTAGGGAAGCAAAATTTTCTGGACTCTTGCCCACTACCATCATCCCCCTCCCTCCCTACACAAACATATAAATATTCTGCAACCACCATCCAGCTCTTTCTTTTAAAAGACGGTATGGAATGGTTTATAGCTGGCTGGAAAACAATGGAGAAGGCTGGAGAGAATGGCTGGAATTCCGTTCTATCATTTGACTCTGTCACAGAGACCTCTCTTGCAGAGTAAAAAGCGCCCTGGTCACAGGAGCATCTATGGACTGGCAGTGGCCCATGGCTTTTTGTAAGCCAAAGGGATGATTCCCAGAGCTGGTTTTCTTTATTTCACCCTCCAGGCAGGTTTTATAATAACAACATGGCCTTAAATCTCTCTCCAAATAATCAACATTTAGAAAATGTTCTACATCAAGTATAGACATTTTACAAGGGACCATCTATTAGCTGATAATGGCGGAGCTGCCAAGGAATGCATAAGAAAACAAATGTGACCCTCACCAAACATCAGCTCCATTTATCCAAATTAGCCCTGCTGCAGTGGATGCAAGATAAACTGACAACACTATGATTCAGAGCAGTAGGAGAGGTTGGAGAGAGGTTACAATAAGCTAAATGTGTAGGGCGAGGATGTATATAAATCACACGAAGTGCATCCTCATGAGATGCTAACAGGAGTCATGAGAGGGACTGGCAGAGGAGATCCTAAAACGTGATCATATGGAAAATTAAAGCAACAAAACTGTTCAGAGGAAGAAAACAATGAGTTTCTCTGTGGATAGTAAAAACGTGTAGATATAGGAGAGTTGATGGATGCCAGGTTGCAGGAGCAGTGGAATTCACCAAAGAGGTAGCCACTACCTCTGAGCCCTGTGTGTGTTTCAGAAGAAAGGCATGGACCTCTGACTGCTCACAGCTTTTCATGACATTCTTCTCCACCCACCATGGGCAGCTGGTGCTCGATGATCTCTCCAACATCTCTATATTATAACCCACTCTGATGGGAAAGACTCTTTACACTAGGAAATCAGTTCCTTCACCCTCCTGAAACTATCTCAAACTTAAAGAAAAAAGTAAACTAATTTTAGAATGTCAGATCTTCTGAATCAATGAACTATGTATAAGGAAGGACAATTTTATATGGAATATAGGTTCCTTCCAGCCATTCAAAATGGTAAAAGTTTACCTTTCTCTTAGAAAACCAGTAGTTATTAAAGTCTCCATGAAAATAAATGGACCCCTGCTAGGAGATTGATGTATAGCATCTATTCATTGTTTTAAAGTGAAACAGTCCAAACTGCGAAAGGTGGGAAACAGCACAAAAGTGCAATCAAATGGAGAAGACTGAAACC
The DNA here is from genome assembly GCA_902729485.2 of Mus minutoides. Lineage (NCBI taxonomy): Eukaryota > Metazoa > Chordata > Mammalia > Rodentia > Muridae > Mus > Mus minutoides. The sequence goes on along the minus strand of LR749979.1, from coordinate 1,028,779 downwards.
TTACCAATAAAAGTAACACAGGATAACTCCAAAATAGTTTGAACACCCTGGCTGAAGCTGTTCACAGAGACTGCTCTAGCTGTTAAATCACTTGCTACAGCTTATTTGTCTCTTTTGGAATAAGACTACCTACTTGGAACCTTAATATATTGTTAGCATGTTATTTTTAATAGAAGTTTATACTTAAGAAAAACATGGGCAATGAAGGCTTGGCTTGTGAAGTCTGAGAAGGAGCAAAATCTCTAATAGTGCTGTTAGCATATATACTGTGAAAGTGAAACCTTTGTCTAATAGTGCTGTTAGCATATATACTGTGAAAGTGAAACCTTTGTCTAATAGTGCTGTTAGCATATATAACTGTGAAAGTGAAGCCTTTGTGCTGCACTGGGCAATCAATGCTGTTTAGCTAGGATTGAAAAGTCAGCTGTAGTTAATAAAGGAATAGCATATTGAGAGGAAATATAGGAAATATTTCCTCATGCTCAGGACATAAAAACTGTATTCCAAGGAACACCAAGGCTGCATCTTAAGCAGGTAGCTGAATTTGGAAATGTTTAAGGATCACATAGTACTGGTTTAGATGGTTTGAAAGCTAGAGGATGCAAGGAATGACACAGAAGCAAAGTCTTCACACCATGTAACAGTGTTGAATTCAGGCAGAAAAGTCAAAAGGCCACTGGTGAAGGTGTAGCCTCAGGTTCAATGAAGAACCTATCACACTGGAAATGCCAAGGCCACAGGATACCTAGCAATGACAGTGGCAAACGTGGAGTGGAGCCTGCCTAACCCTATAAAAGAAGCTGGGTGTGACATAGATGGCAGAGCTTACAAGCTCTTTGGAGCCTGGATGGTCATGAAAGGTGTCAGATACGAGCCTGAGCAATAGGATTTGGGCTACATTGCTAGACTTGGTTTTTCTCTTAAGTGTGATTGTTTCTATGCCTTGTTTCTTCCCTCTTGGAGTCAGAAAGAAGTTTAATTCTCAGTTTTATGGGAGTACAAAGTTAAGAAACTTTGGATAATTTAAAGAGACTGATTTGAACTTTTAAACCATCTCAATTTTTGTAGACTGAGAGACTTTTAAAGTAGTACTGCATTTTATATTATATTGTTAAAATAAGATCGTGATGACATGCAAGACAGGAAAAGTCATGGTTTAAAAATGACGTGTCTGCATGTCAATGTTGGCAAGAGGCAGCATGCTAGATTCAGTTGTCAACTTAACACACCCAGGAAGAGGAAACCTCAGTTGAGAGGTTTCTCCCATATATTGACCTTCAAACATGTCTGTGGAAGACTTTCTTGAGGAGAAGCCAGCCTACTGTAGGCAATACCATCCCTGAACAGGTGGACCCAGGCAATTCAAGGACAGTAACTGAATGTGAACGTAGAAGCAAGCCAGTAAGTAGCATTTGCTGTGGTCTCTGCCTCAGTTCCTAATGATGGTTCAGGTTTCTACATGAGTTTCTGAGTTGGCTTCTATGATCTGTAAGGCAAATAAACCCCGTGCTCTCCCAATGCTTTTGGTCAGAATGTTCTATCACAGCAACGGGAAAACAAAGATAGATACTTAACAGCCCAGCAACTAAAGAACACACTGAAGTGTTTTGTTCCTAAACAAAGATAGGGGCAAATGTAAGGAGCAAATAAAGTGTTCAAACTTCAAAATTCATTGCCCGCACTAAGGAACAAGTGCCTCTTGAAAGGGAATGGACCAAGGGCGATGAAGACCCAATTCAAAGGGTTTCAAAAACACCGAGCCCTATGAATAGCCTCATTAGTAAAATAGTACGAAGTTAAATGTATTTCTAAGTCCTGAAAGCTACTTTTATTTTTTTTTAAGTTATCCAGAAATAAATTTTCTAACTACAAGCCCAGGCCAACTGAACCAAATTAGATCACACAATAATGCTATATTTATATCATTCCAATCAAGATTTCTGATTGACAGCAAAATACTATTGTATTAAATAAAATTTCCAAAATTAATTATTGTAATGATATAGTTTAGCAGAAAAAAACTTTCAAGTGCATGAACTTTGTGACTTAATAAAATGATTATAACTGGAATTGTTAAAAGCTATCAGAATTGGTCAAGGGGGCAATGGCTATAATTCTAGTACTCGGGAGGCTTAGATGAAATTATTATGAGTTCAAGGCTATCCTGAGCTACATAGCAAAATCCTGTCTCTAAAAAACAAAATAAAAGTATTCCATAATTGATGATTCTTGAGGATTGGGGTATTTCTGTGTGATGGTTTGACATATTCCTCATAGGCTCCTGTTTTAAATGTGTGTCCAGCTGGAAGTGCTCTTTAGGTAGGCTCTGGACTCTTTGGGAAATATGGCTTCCCAAGTTAAAAATATCACTCTGTCTGTAATTTGCAAGGTATTCTTGGCTCTGCTTCCTGTCTTCTCTGTTTTCTTTTCCACAGATGTAAATGGCCTCTATCCTACCCTCCTATCACCATGTACAGAGCTCTTCTACTATACTTTTCCTACTGTGGTAGACTGAAAAGCTTTGAAAATTCAAACCAAACATTTAAATAATTCCTCTCTTGTTGTGTCAAGTATGTCCATTTGGTCATAAAATGTCATCTTTCAAGTATATCATAATAACATAAAAGTAACAATATATCTTCCAACAGCCTGGGCATGTAGCTTATGCTGGACAATTGAATCTGTTTCACAGTTTGTACCCTGGTAATAGCGCTAACTCTGGTGTAGGCATTGTCACATGTCCCTAACTTACAAAAACCTGAGGCTCAGGAAACTCAGAGAACTGGTTCAAGATGAGCGTTAGGAGACGGCGGCCTCCAGTTTAGGTTTTCTGATTATGTGAGCATGAGTCCCTGCGATTTTTCCCTTGGCTTTGTTGGCCTTAACATTGCAATCATCCCTATTTAGCCAATTCAACTCTACTGTGACAGCTCTGTTGTACTCTTGTATTCACTGAAAGATCATTTGTTGAATTTCAGAAACTCAAATGAGTATGAGAAACAAAACTCAAACCCATATACATTTAAGAGCCAGCACAAAATGGTGGATCCTGGTCCCAGAGCACTCCAAAAGCAACAGTGTTATAATCTGCTATATAACTACTTTTGACAGAGTACCATTTTTGTGTGACTCTGTATAAATATGACTTTGAGGTCAGAGGCCTGGGCCTTTGACTGAGGCTATGCCTTTGCCACACCTACTGTACCTGTCTGTAAGCCTGTGTGCTGCCTACCTGTATGCAGCCTATGTGTGGCAGCATGCATTTGCGTCCCTGCCTGCCTCACGATTCTGCTCAGAGTGAGTGAGGTTCTAACTACCTGTGTGTCCTCAAATTATCTTCAGTCTCCTGGCATGAGGATCATGAACCTCACACAAAATGCCAGTGTTGTTGATTTTGTTTTATTCAGTTTAATTAATATTAAATCAGGTACCTTTGAGCTTACAGTCCCTCTTTTAACACTGAATTTATGTTCCAGGTTCAAGTCTCAAAATTTTTGTACACAGCTATAAAAAAAATGGTGACAATAAGAGGAATTTTTTAAAAAATAAATTCTTAATTCAATTCCAAAAATATTCAATATCTCTTTTTAGAAATCCCTAAAATGGACCATTTAATCTCACAATGATTCACTATAGTAAACTCTAAAATTAAGTAAGCTCACAGCCCTACCCCTGAGACATCATTTAAGGTATGGAATCAGCCAGTGATGGCTGGAGCACTGTGCAAGATTGCTTTTGCCCATGAGAAAGCAGCACTCTACTTTTAACAATGACTCTGGACTGAATCCAAGAGACACTGGCTTTACATTAGTAACAGTTTCCCAATGTTTAAAAGTTAATACCCATGTCATTCCAAACCACATTTTTTTCTTCCTTCAGTATTTTTTTTTTGAGTCTTTAAAATTAGCTCACGTAAATATTTCTATTTTTAAAATAACCTTTCCTTCCCCCCACTTAACTCCATCTGTCCTTCAAGATTCAGGACAAGCGGGACTGCCTCCAGAAAGTCTTCCCTGCCTTACGTTGGCTGAAGCATTTAGTCCCTTCTCTTAAGCTCCACAGCACACTGGCCACTCTGGCACTAGCCACACAATGCTGGTGTGGAGTCATTCACTGCTTTATGTATTTGCTTTCCTAATTACCCCAGAAACTCCTCAGAAGCCAAGGCTTCACATTTCACCTCAGTGTCTGCTGCACCAGGGTATCTAGGCAAAGGCCAAAGAATGTTAGTAATGCAGGAGGGAGGCGAGAAATGCTATGAATGTGATTTCTACCATTTCGCCATAGTTCTTTCCTTCAGTCTCATTTCAGGGCTTCTGGATATTTCTCCCCAAACTACAACACATCATCTCTATCCTCCTTTTCTTGGACTAAACACACATAAGGACTTTCACTCTTGTGGTTCTATCTATTACAAGTTGTCGAGTCTGTTGTTCCTGAGCATTGCAAAGATGGGATGTGTTTGTGCTTTCCAGAACCTGGACCAATCTGTTACTTGTACTCTTTGAGCTTTCGTTATGGTTTAATATGTTGTAGCTTTACCCGGTGTTCAACATTAGCAGCTGGGTAAACAGAGTTTCTGTAACACTCAGGATAAAATGGCAAGCTCAAGGGAAAAGCCTTCCACGTTACAAAAAGAAAAAACGATTTGCTGGCAGGCACAGTCGGGTCTTAGGAACACCTGAGAGGCCTGGAGGGAACTGTGTGTGCTGGCTACAGAAACCCTTGATGACCAAAGCAGGCATCTGAGTCTCAGAGAAGGCCTCCAAAGGTACTCCAAGAGAACAGTCAAAGAAAACCTCCTACAGGTCCTTTAAGCAGTCTAGGAATTCCACTGTGTACAAAGGGAATTCCTGATTCTGCAGACTTCACATGAATCCTACTGTGGCAAAGATGGAAATAGTCACTGCTGAGGAAAATTCTTGGAAGATTATGAACCACAGTAGGAAATCCATATGTCTACTGAGGAGCATACACTTGTAAAAATCTGGTAATGCCTCAGTTCTCAGTTTGGGGCGCCAAATTGAGTGCAAGAACTGAGTTTCTTATGAGTCCATCATGCCTAGAGTTTATTTTTAGTTTATTTTTAAAGTTATCTGTACTGCTAATTCATTCTCAGAAATGCAGCCCTAGTTTGATATATTCTAAAGATGAGCATATATATAGGCACATAAGAAAAGTACCTATTTTCATAATAGACAACAGGCAAACCCCTGCTATATTCACATGTCGATGTAACTTTTGATCTAAAAATATGCTTCCACTTCAAAAAGGATTGGCAAATACTAGGAAAAAATATAACATTTATATTAATATATTTAAAAAGACAATAAATTGTTAACGTACTCCAGTTGTAACATTTTTTGAAGCAAAAGGAAGGCTTTTTTTTTTTTTTTAAGAAAACATTATATGAAAAACATGCTCAAAACAACTTCAAGAACTGTCTTCTAGAAAGTCTGCAAGCATCCAGGGAGCTGGGCATTTTTTATTTTTATTCAGGGAGTTTTGATTTTTATGCCATTTCCCAACATTCAGAGAAGTCCTTGGTATTTGTAGGTATTCTATATTTGTAAAAATAAATGAGTGAGTGAATAAGCGAGTAAATAAATTTGGGAGAGTCCAGTATTGAGTACTAAATGTTACAAGTGAAATTGGGGTTTCTCTCAGGGTTCTTAGTCTTCTTAATAATAATAATTTAAAAAAAAAACCTTAAGAACAATTCAGATGAAAGGTCAGGGACAATTTTATTAGCATCTAATAGAAAAACCACAGGCAGTCTAGCTGTAAACCTCATTAGCTGCCTGGAGGTGGGGTGGCAAGAAAAAGCAGGAAAGCAAGGACCTGGAGGCTAGGTATGGAGGTTCAGCAAGTTGAGGCAATAGGGAGGTGCCTTAAGAGAAAGAGTTAAAAATTCCAAGGTTCTAGAAAAAGCTCACTTAGGTCCTGGCCAATATCCAGACAACGAAGAGAAAGGAAAAGATGCACCTTTCTGAATCAGAGAATTCATGGCAACTGGATAGAGAATAAGAACTCTGGGGAGACAACATACATAATCTTATTAAGAGGATAATTACCTCTCCTATCTCTTTAGCATGGCATTAACTGAACTCACCTGTTTTTGGGTGGTTCCTTAACAAGGTGATTTACTGGCCCTTCTGAAAAAAGTCTTACCATTTTGGGGGGGTATGTTGAAATAATAGGTGCTCCCTGGGAAACAGCATTTCCTTAATGGGGATCAATAGAGCCTGAGTAAGGCTCCTTTAATAGAAGTACTTGCTATGGAAACTCCTGAGTTTCCATGGCCACTCCACTGAAATAGAAGGAAGTTTTACTGGCTCAAGGTTACTGGAATACTTTGAACTTTCTAGTAAGTAAAGATTTGCTGCAGAGCTAACTCATTTTTTAACCCCCCTACCGAAAAACTACAATTCCTTTATTTCACAATTTAAGCATCACCCTGATTTAAAAAAAAAACAGTCTTTATTTTCATGATTTGATGTACTTTTCACCTCTCTTAATGTCTGTGTCTCAACCTTGGCCTTCCCCTTGCTCCCCTAGCCTAGGACACAGCATCTTGAACTGTTTCTTGAACTTTATCACATGCCCTCAGCCTTAGAAACTTCTTCCAGAGGTCTGCTGACTCCCTTCTCTCAATTCCTACAGGCCTCTGTTCACACTTCATTGTATCAGCCAGGCCCCTTGATGCATGGATAAGGATGAAACCAGCATCATTCTCAGCTTTTGGTACTGGTCCTTTCCCTCCCCTTGTTGTCTTTCAGTTATATACTTTCCTGGTTTATCTATCTCTAATACTTATAACTTATTCACTTATTAAGCAAGAGCCTCCAGGCAGTACATGTTAAATTAATAAACAAGTACAGAGTTGCTATGTGTCACTACAAGAGAGAAAGATGGTATATGAAAAGGGTACAGTCCTTAACATACCTTTACTATCCATTCATTGTGTATAGAACCTGTGGTGGTTTGAATGAGAATGGCAATCATAGACTCATATTTGAATGCTTGGTCCCCAGTTGGTAGAACTGTTAACAAACAGTTAAGGTTTAGGAGATGTGTCTCCTTATTGGAGGTGTGTCACTGAGGGTGGGCTTTGGGGTTTCAAAAGCCCACCCTTTCACAGTTAGCTAGCTCATTCCTCCCTCTTCCTCCCCCTCCCCCTGCTCCTCTCCCTCTCTAACTCCCCAGCCCTCTGACTCCTGCTTGTGGAAAGGGAGACAAGCTCACAGCCTGCCTGTCTGAAGCCATGCTTCCTGCCATGATGGTCATGGACTAACCCTCTGGACCTTGGTCATAGGATCACTTTACAGCAATTGAAAAGTAAGACATTTTCTAAATTTCAGTACTGGCATCTGTGAAAGAGGAAGAATAATCACCTGCATCAGGCTTGAGCAAATATAGTCCTTCTCCTTCCCTTCTCTTTGCATTCTAATGTGTCTCTATTTCCCTGGAACATTCAGAAATGTTTCACAATTTCTGAAATGATTAAAAGGAAACTTCTTAGGTCAAAAATCAGACCACTGAACAATGCAGACCCCTGAGTAATACCATCCCCAAGACTAAAGCCCATTTTACTTGTGTTTGATTACAGGCTAGATATGGGCTACAGACTGGATACTTTCTCTCCAAAGGTGCGATTATCTGTTTGAGAACCCAGGAAGAAATATAAGAGTGTGGCTTCATAGCAATGTAGAAATGGCCATCTAGCTACATCTGGTTCAGGACATGCTAAGTATGGGAAACAAGACGGAACACATAAAATGTGTATGTGGCCAGATTAGGGGCCTCCAACTGAAATGAATGAGATACCTACAGACAGGAAATTTCCATAATATCAGACTATGAAGGACCCTAGATTTCAAACTGAGTCAACTGGACATAGTCCTGAAATTTTTGAAAAGCCAGTAAATTTTCAAAATACTGGAATAATGTAGATCATATATGAGAATGACAAGCTTCAAAGCATTGGTAAAGACTTCTGAAAGCTGACCATTAAATAGTATTAACTCACTGGTAGTGTTTGTTCAGAAAGATAAAGGATGTGCTTATAGGGGAGAATGAATAGACACGCTACACGCTAATCTTCCCTCCTCCCAGCTATTTGACATACCCTGGGTGAGAAAGTATTGGGAGTAGTAAAAAAACCATAAAAGTCTTAAGGTAATGCCAAAAAAGTCAAAACACAAAAAGAAGGGACTGCAAACACTGGCCCTGCAAAAACAAAAACAAAACAACAAAACAACAACAAAATGAACACCTAAGTGAAGAATTCCCAACTTTTCTTTCTGTGACCATTACTAGATTCTTCCTTTCAGTCTACTTTCTTATTCTTTCTTGAATCTTAATAGAAAAATAATGAACCTATGAGTTCAAAAATGTTTAAATGCCTCTCTCTCTCTCTCTCTCTCTCTCTCTCTCTCTCTCCTCTCTCTGCTGGAAGTCGTTGCACAGTATAATTCTACAACTGAATTTATCAAAGTTTTAGGGCACAAGAAACCCTAATTTTGTGTGTCCAGGTGCCAGTGACTTAATAAGATGATATTTGCATCTGCCTGGTTTTATATCTTTCTTGGGACTTACTCTTCTCACAGCATGAACATGATTTATTTAGTCTATCAAAGAGCTTTTGATAAGTTTCTCACAAGTGCCTATTATTGAGATTTGGTAACCATGGTGTGAAAGGAAAAGTCCTATCAACCAATTAAATGAATTAAAACTGCTTTAGAGGCAAAGAGGCAAAAAGTAGAAATGAATGGGTAATTCTCATGTGAAGAAAGGTTAATCATTAAGGGCTCTGAGGCTTTGCAGTAGAATCAGAATTATACTTAACTAATGATCAGGAAAGGGGCACCCAATTCTTATTCCTGTACTCTGTGTGCATTAGCTCCTCCACTGACACAAACAGCATGTGACACATGGAGTATATACAGTGTAGAGAAGTGCTCAAAATGCAGAAAGGCATACATAGGTAAAGGAATAGCAAAAATTTCACAGAAAAGTCTCAAAATGCAAGACAACCATAATAGAAGTTTTGTTAGCATGACTTCACTTTCTAAGAACTTCAGTTCATATTACATGGAAGCATATGGGCGTTTGAACAGAACCCTATGTCACTGGCATGACAAAAGCAAATCTTTACCACTGAATGACAACACCTGTGGGCATTCGGAGTCACAAAACCCACAGAGACTATTTCTACAGACAGAAGTTAGGAAACAAAGAAAGTGAAACTGATATGAAAGAGTGGAAATTATTACTTATTTTTTACCCAAAATTCAAAAATTGGTATGACTTTCAAAAGTATAACCTGACATAAATAGAATTTTAGAAACCAATCACCCAATTAATATGAATCTTTTATGATTCATGATCATTCAATGTGGCATTTCCTATCACAATAACTCATTCACACCAAGGACTCAGAAAATCTAATAAACTCTTAGTTTCACCTCCACATATTTAGTTTCCTTATCTGTAAAATGGGAGCAATAGGACATACTTGGCAGGAAGATCATAAGGGTTAAATGAAATGAGGTATAGAACATTCAGCACAGTGAAAACATAAGTAATGTTAAATTCCTGTTGTGCTTGCTGCTAACTAATGCTAACTTCCTGTTGCCCAATTAGTTCTTGATTTGTCAGTAAAGAAGGTAGTTCTTGATTGTCAGTAAAGAAGGCCAGGGGCCAATTGCTGGGCAGAAAGTACAGGCAGGACTTCTGGGTCCCAGGAGGAAAAGGCAGACGCAAGAAAGGAGAGATGAGTTTCTGCCATGGTTTAGAGGGCGAAGAACACAACAACCAGGTAAGGTCGGGAGAGGAGGAGGAAGGTGGGAGCCAGGACATGTAGCCACTACCACAGGAGGTTGGCTAATGATGTGTGACAGGGGCTAGGTGGGACTAGTTTAGGGCAGATCGAGAGATAGAGATAATTAATCGGTAAGGGCAAGCTTTTCCAGGTGGGAGATATAAGCACCCAGCAATTGTGCCAAGAAGGCAAGTTGAAAAACAAACTATGTGTGGGTTTGTCTTTTGTCTGGGGATTCAAGGGAAGCCGGGTGGAGACTGGCAGCTAGGCCCACTTCCTGGAGCAAAGGCAGGTAAAGCAAAAGGGGAACTGGGTGGGGGCTCCAGAGCACAATCACCTCCCGGAGCTAAAGATGGTAGCATAAAACTACATGCAACAGCTAACACTTTATGATATGTTAAATCCAAACAGTTATACACTTCGGAGAAACAACCTAAGTGAACTTACCGTAGCTTCGTTTATACCATTGTTAGAAGTTGGTATTTAATGAAATATTTAAATGCTTTCAAATGTTGTTTAATAACAACAATTTTAAGATGTCTTTTCATTAATTTGTTTGGGATATGGAAGAGAGCTGCAAACTGATGTAAAAGGATTAGGGGGCATGCAAAGTCTCTGACTGGGAGGACCAGATGCTTCATTTAGGTATCAGGTTGAAGCTTACCGTGCTGAAAGGATGTTCACAAGCTCTTTTCTATTCTGGACCCGAAGATGGTTTGTTCTATACTTGCAATCATCAATCAGTTCAGGCAAATTCAAGATCTAAAAGGAAAAAAAAAATAACGTATACTTTACAAGTTCTTCGTGGACCCTTAGGTCCTGGTTTATTTACTACAGCAGTCAGGATCTGCCTTCCCATTCTTTCCTTGTCTCCATTCCCCTCTACAAGGGGATGGAAGCAGCAATATACACCTGGTGGAATTCTATTGGTGAATTCTTCTTGTCAGTTATACGAGAGTGCCTATATTCATTTATATAAAACCTACAGCTAACATATATCTTAAGGGCACAGACCTAGTTGCTCCACATGTTAATAAAATGATATTATCTACCCCAGGAGTGCTATTCAGGATATTGTATAAGGTGCTAACATAAAGGGAAAGCTCAAGTGTTTTTCCAAATTCTAGCTGTTCAAACAACATCAAATTAAAATATCTTCTTCCTTCAGGACTGTCACTATTTTTCTTTAGTGTGTATCCCTGAAGGAACACTGACTAGAAATGCTGTCATGCACTTCCTCTTTGGCTGCTCCTTGCTAAAGGGAAAATCCATCTAGCAAACCCCATTGGACATCCTGTAGTTTTAACAAGACCATAATGAAAGTACCAAGTGGATTTGGAAGGGAAAAGACATTTTGAAAGAATGTATGGAGACAAGAATTTGGCAGTTGTGTTGGAAAGTCAGAAGGAACATTTATGGGCTGGGGGCAAGCCAGGTGCCCTATGGAAAGCCTTACTTACTTCATTAATGTGCTTGCTTTTGATATAAACACTTAATTGTTTCACTTATTTCCCATAGTTGAAATAAATTCAATCCACTAATCATCTCACAAAAGAGAGAGAAGAGAAGATTCCCAGGGTCAAGAGATCACGCTAGCAGTGAAATTCCTCTTTCCTATCCACCACCTACTCTCTCTAAAAACAGTAATACTCTTTAGGATTTGGAAAAGTGACACTGCATACAGTGTTCTTTCTAGAAACCTCCCAGTTATTCCACATGATCCCAAAATTGGTCTCAAAGCCTGACCTAGTCATAAACGTTCTTCTGAAGAGTAGATCTTCATGAACAAGCACATTCCTCCTCTAAGGAACTGGTCAAATTTTCAACTCAGATTAGATATAAAGCATACTATTGCCAGCTACATTAAAAAAAAAAAGTCACAAGGTGACTGTGTTTTTTTGAGGGGCTTGAATGCCTGTGTGTCCTCTGCATTTGACTTACTGGACTTTTTTGTCTTTCACACATCAGCCACTGCCCTGAAAGTCCACATCAGCTTTGGTTATGACACCTCTGCTTTAGTTCTATGCCTTTCACCATTCTCTCATTTCACCTTGCCAGGCTCATTATCCTTGAAGTGAGTTTCCTGGTAAGAGCATAGAATTGAGTCATGAATTATCTTCTTAAATAAATAATGCCCATTAAGATATCTTTTAAAAATTTTGGCATTTTTATTAGATATTTTCTTTATTTACATTTCAAATTCTATCCCCAAAGCCCCCTACACCCCACCCCCCCGTCCTGCTCCACAACTCACCCACTCCCACTTCCTGGCCCTAGAATTCCCCTGTACTGGAGCATATGATCTTTGCAATACCATTAAGATATCTTAAAAGAAGTCAGTCATGAAATAACACAAAAAGTTACTAATTTGTAAGAAATTAAGAATGGGCAGAACCAATGTGCAGTGATTAGAGAAAGAAACTTGTGGCTTGACTAATCTACACTCCTAACAGCAGTGAATAAATTACTTTTAATATGATCATCACCAACAATTTGTTTTTACATTTTTAGTACTCATTAAAAATATTGCAGATCTATACAGTGCATTTTAAATGTATCAACTCACTTGTCCCTCCCTCCAATTTCCTCTTCAATCCTGTCTGCTGTCATCTCCAAACTAGTTTTCTTATAACCCACTGAGTCCAACTAGTGTTACTATTATACCTTCAGGTGTGGGATCATCCAAAGCAGAATGGGCAAACCTTCCAGTGGCCACACTTCAAAGAAAAGTAACCTTCTGCTCCCCAGTAGCTACAAACTAGCAATAACTCCTCGGCTAGGGATTGGCCCTAGAGAGCCTCTTCCCTATGCCAGAATTAATTTGCTTGATTTTGTGCAGGTCTCGAGCAAACTTAAGCATGGCTGCTGTGAATTTATGAGTCTTACAGCCATGGCATGTCAGAAGACAGCCTTTCCCAGCACTCTGTCCCATGCTCTGGCACTTACATTCTTTTTTCTCCTTCTTCTGTACTGTTCCCTAACCTTTGTGGGAGGATGAATATAGAAGCCTCATCTTCCGTTAGGCATCCACAATCAGTCTCAGCACTTTGAAAAGATGGGAGTCTCTGCATTAATCACTACCCAATGTTATCAAAGGCTTCTCTGCCAAAGACTGAAAGCAAGTGCTGATCTATGAATATAAACATAAATATTTAGAAGGTAGTGGTTTGGCAACTTGACCACTCACCAAAACAAATCAAAAGATTTCTCTTGGGAGTCTACACCTTCCTTAGTAACTAGTTTTAGCCATGTTTATATTACCAGGAATGAATTGCCTCCTATAAAGCAGGCTTCAATTCTAACTATAAATGTGGCTAGTTATCCCATCAACAACCTTGCTACTATTGCCTAGTGGATATAGCTTGCATAGGATCTTAGATTTGTAGCATGCAAAAACCAGAACTACATGAAACACAGACAAACAATGATTTAAGGGCCTATTCGCCTTAGATAGGAGACCCATAACACATCAAAGAAATGAGTACACAGAAGTCTAGCTATGAACTAGTAGGCTCACTAGAGTTTCTTACAGAAGCATATAAAGATTATTATAAAACCTCAGATGACTCAATGGCCTCTGCATTGCCAAAAAGCCTACCCTAAAAATGGCTAACACCATATAAGGGCTATATTCCCAAGACTCCCTCGATGATATGCAAACAGTTCATCTGGTTAGAGTCTCTGAACCTCAGCAATGGTTACTGTTGAATCAAAGATATACTGAAGAATCGTATATCTTTCATTAATTTCTTGAGTCTTGTAGTTTAGTCACTTTCTGTGCCTTCTATGATTTGTTCAATACTTGAGTCTTAAAAGCTTCCCTCTTCCCTCTAGGAGGTAGTGTTTCAATATGGAGGAAACCGCAACATAAAATTCCATCCCTTCCTCTAGCTCTTGGATTCTTTCTGCTCTGTCCTCTACAATTCTCTGTGAGTTTGGAAGGGAATAATATAGCTGTCTGACTAAATATATGACTATTGCTAGTTATAGTAATCTATGAACCTAAGTATAAATGTTGGCAGGGGGTAGCAATTTGACAGACATACCACACATTTTTTTAATCAAATAATAGCAGTGACCTTTCCAGATACTGGCTTTTGGCTTTTCCTTCCAATCAGAAAGCAAAATATTAGACCATAACAGTCTGGTCATTCCTGTAGCAGTAGGCACATCATGATTGTACTAAATGGGGTATATAGCTGAACAGGATTACTGAAAACAGTTCTCCCTTAGCATCCTATATAGTGCTTCCTGGTACTAAAGAAAACCAGAAAGCAGGTGAAATCTTCCAACTTTGTTTCAACCTGATCTTTCCCTGTCCTGCAGCAAAAACATGTAGTATCATCAACAACATGGACTTGCCACTTGGCTTTAGCGTGTAACCAATAGTGGTAGTAATAACCTTTGTGGTTTGTTTAGCCTTAGGGGCCTCCCTTGTCGATAATTAGTAAGTATTAAGTTTCCTCTGGCACTGGGATTATCATTCTCTCGTTCTTGAGAGTATTTTCTGTCTTTAATGATGTCTTTGTTCTTTGTATATATTGGATTTTAAAGAGGATAGTGTGTTCTCTAAAGGTCTAGTGTCATCTATTTCAAATACCTTGTGGTCTTGACTAAGGAAACAAATAGAAATGCAATGCTGATTACGGCTGTCATACGTGGAAAATACTACTCCACCTAGCCATCCATAGCCCACAGTCCTTTTTTATGAACCACACAGCCCTCTCATACTAGAGTGCTGCTACTACTACTAAAGGCCATTACATATCTCCCCTCTCCTGATGTTCTTGGGATGGGGGAGAGCTTGAGATGTTCAGCCTACTTTACACCTGGTGGGGTCATGGTCACGTTTTAGCATGCTATGCTGGTAATTAAAAGTGGCTCCTCAGCACTGACAGGCTCTGGACCCACACTGGCTCTTGCCTTACCATTGGTCACACTTGAAAGGGTCTAGGCTGGGTTAACAGTCTCCACCTGTAACATAACTGTAACAGAGAGATATACACTGCCACATACTCAAAGCAAATTCCTCAGCTCTTGGTCAAGCTTAGTCTTTTTGACGTGTGCTGTTTTGTCATTTATGTCTTCTGTGAACTGTTACTCAGATCTTAAAGCCTTCTAGAACATCACTGGCATAACATTTGGTTTTCTGTCAATTTTTTTTTTCCTTAGAAACACTTGTTGGACACAAACCCTGCCGCCACACTTACCTTCAAGTGACCTGTCGTCTGCCTTTAATCATCCATCCCCTCTTAATTGTTTTATAACTTTAGAAATCAATTTACATGCTTGTCTAAATCAGTTAGATGTACCAAAGCCTCTCCAAATTCATAAAAATCACTTCTCACCATGGAGTTTGGCAAAGTCACCAAAGCCCCATGCTAGCTTTGAGGTCCCTACCAAATCAACCTCTTCCTTAGCCCTCCTGCACACATGGTCTTACCCAAATGAATGCACTAGACATCAAACACAATCTCTCACATGCTTCAGTCTCTTGGTAAAATACCCATCTTTTCTCCACTGTATTCTAGTCCTTGATCTCCATGGGAGTCTTAGCTAGAAATAACCAAATGTCACTACTTACTCCTGCAAGCCAGGCCATCAAGACCTGATTTTCTTAGTTTGTCTCTATCTTAAGGAGGGACAGGTAGGTACATTGCCCAGTTTCTCCAATTTCTCTGTATTCAATAATCAAATCCACCCCCATGTCTCATAGCATCACAAGCTAGGCTGTGAGATTAAAAGTTGTTCTTTGTAAAGCCTAGTGACACGTGTTTTAAATCACAGCACTCAGAAGGCAGGCAGAGGTAGATCTCTGAGTTTGAGGCCAGCCTGATTTATAGAATGACTTCCAAGAAAGTCAGGGCTACAAGAAGAAATCATACCTCAAAAAAACCCCTAATAAATAATAATATAATTAATACTAATAATACTAATGTCAGTACTAATAATAAAATAGTAAATGTTCCTAATTTAAGCAGCTCAGATGCTGAATGTTCCATAATTAACATAGTTTCTGATACTTGACCATTCTGAAAGTCTCCATTCTCATGCTGAATCACAGATGTCCCTGCTCTCTCTATTAAAGATTAGACATCAGAGGCATCTTCCACAACTTCTATCTTATTTCTTTCCTATTCACTGCCCAATTCTTTCCACAGGTTACAGGTTACAAATTTTTGCATTCCATGAAATGTTCCTTAGCACAAACACAATTTAAACGCCTTTGCTTGTATCATACCAAATGTAAAAAAGAAAAAAATTGTATGCCAATAACTCTATCCCAGAAGTTCTCAACCTATGGGTCACTACCCTTTGGGAGTTAAATGACCCTTTCACAGGGGCTGCCTAAGACCATCACAAAACATAGATATTGATACTATGATTAATAACAGCAGCAAAACTATAGTTATGAACTAGAAAGCAAAATAATTTTATGATCATCACAACATGAAGAACTGTATTAAAGGGTCACAGCATTAGGAAGATGGAGAACCACTGCTCTAATCCCTCTTCCCTTTTGTCTTCCTTTACCCAACAAACCAGAGGTTAATGTGGTTGAGAATATCTGTATGTGTTTCCCGCACTGTAATTCCTTACTTACACAGAAACCTTCTTTCTGGGAAATTAGCTGAGCCTTGGTTACATGCCTTCTGGGAAATTAGCTGAGCCTTGGTTACATGCAAATGGAGATACATCCTGCTCATGAACATCATGTCCTTTATGAACTACTTTCAGAGACTGTAACAGAGCTGTAAGTCTATTAGTGGTTTAGAGAACACCTCCACAGTAATTAAAGTTCTAGATCCCATGTATAAATTATCATGCCAACCAAACCCAAGCAGAAGATGGTGGCTAGCCAGTGATACTACACTTAAGATGGTTTGACTTTGGTTGCATACCCTATCATCCATTACAGGGAACGTGTAACCACTCCTCCCCAACTTAGTTTTGATTTTGAAGGTCTCTATTCGGACAACAACTCTGTTGTGTGATTTTTTTTTTCAGGGAGATGTGAACAAGTCCACACAGAATACAGACAAGAGATCAAAGTAATGATTTCTCTAAAACCAGTCTGTGAACTAGTGGGCCTATTGGTTTTAACTACAGAAGAATAGGTCAGCAGCTACTTATATGAAGCACGAGTAACTCAAAATCATCAGCTGCTTCACTGAAAAGTCTACCCAAATATGGGCTATCAACATACATTTCTGAATTGCAAATTTTTCATTTGATTATTCATATTTTTAATACCTTTGCTAAACACTTGTACTTTTCCATTTACTTAGAATGCCTATAATGCTTAGAAGAGAAATTAAAGAACAGCTTTTTTTTAGATATTTTCTTTATTTACATTTCAAATGCTATCCCAATAGTCCCATATACCCTCCCCCCCTCCCCCGCCCTGATCGCCCACCCACCCACTCCCACTTCCTGGCCCTGGCATTCCCCTGTACTGGGGCATATAAAGTTTGTAAGATCAAGGGGCCTCTCTTCCCAGTGATGGCCGACTAGGCCGTCTTCTGCTGCATATGCATCTAGAGACATAAGCTCTGGGAGTACTGTTTAGTTCGTATTGTTGTTCCACCTAAAGGGTTGTAGACCCCTTCAACTCCTTGGGTAATTTCTCTAGCTCCTCTATTGGGGGCTCTGTGTTTCATCCTATAGATGAATGTGAGCATCCCTGTCTGTGTTTGCCAGGCACTAGCATAGCTTCACTTGAGATAGTTATATCAGGGTCCTTTCATCAAAATCTTGCTGGCATATGCAATAGTGTCTGGATTTGGTGGCTGATTATGGGATGGATCCCCGAGTGGGGTAATCTCTGGATGGTCCATCCTTTCATCTTAGCTCCAATCTTTATCTCTGTAACTCCGTTCATGGGTGTTTTGTTCTCTATTCTAAGAAGGAATGAAGTATGCATACTTTGGTTTTGTTCTTCTTGATTTTCTTGTGTTTTGCAAGTTGTATCTTGAGTATTCTAAGTTTCTGGGCTAATATCCACTTATCAGTGAGTGCATATCAAGTGACTTCTTTTGTGATTGGGTTATCTCACTAAGGATGATTTCCTCCAGATACATCCATTTGCCCAAGAATTTCATAAATTCATTTTTTAATAGCTGAGTAGTACATCATTATGTAAATGTACCACATTTTCTGTATCCATTCCTCTGTTGAGGGACATCTGGGTTCTTTCCAGCTTCAGGCTATTATAAATAAGGCTGCTATGAACATAGCAGAGCATGTGTCCTTGTTACCAGTTGGAATATCTTCTGGGTATATGCCCAGTAGAGGTATTGCTGGATCTTTCAGTAGTACTACGTCCAATTGTCTGAGGAACCTCCAGACTGATTTCCAGAGTGGTTGTACCAGCTTGCAATCCCACCAGCAATGGAGGAGTGTTCCCCTGTATTACAGTCTTTGTGAATTAATTCAAACATGTGTTGTGCTGATATTGGCAGAAACAACTTTCTGTCTTTTCTTGAGAAACTTTAGATTATTCATTTTCTGAATAATTTTAGATAGTATCCCAGACATTTTAAACATGGTACCAAGAACTTTTGAGTTGGGCCTAGAGAAATGTTTCAGGGGTTAAGATTACTTGTTACCTTGTAGAAGGCCTGGGTTTGGTTCCCAGTACTAGCATCAAAAGGCTCACAACCATCCTTAAGTCTAATTCATTGAGATTTGATGCCCTCTTCTGGCCTCCTCTGGCATCTTCATACACATATTGCACTTACAGATAAGAAACGACACATAAATAAAAATAATAAAAATAGAACTTCTGGATCAGACCTACAGATCCAGAAGCATATGGATTAGACTCCTTCCCCATACCTATCTCCTCTGCCCACTGAGTCTTCCAGGGCACTTCCAGCTGCCCTGAGTTTCCTGCTGTCCCCACTGGAGCCCTTATCCTCCCACCACCTCCCAGCCCACCTTCATCAGACCTGCTAATCTTATACCATACAGCCCAAGGATATCCATAAGAGATCTGCCACATCCAGATCACTGAGGTTAGGCCCCCTACTACAACAGGAACATCTAAGGGCTAAAGTCACCCAGATGGCTAAAGGCCCTCAAAAGAACACAATCAACAAAAGCCAGGGCACTATGACACCTTCAGAGCACAGCTACCCTACTACAGCAAGCCCTGGATATCCCAACACAACTGGAGCACAAGAAAATGACCTTAAATCCAATCTTATAAAGATGGCAGAGGCCTTTAAAGAGATGATGAATAAGTCCCTTAAAGAACTACAGGAAAATGCAATAAAAAAGGTGAAGGAAATAAATGAAACTGCTCAAGTCCTGAATGTAGAAACAGAAGCAATAAAGAAAACACAAACTGAGGGAATCCTGGAGATAGAAACCTAGGGAAAAGAATAGGAACAACAGAATACAGGAAATGGAAACGAGAATTTCAGGTATAGAAAATATAATAGATTAAGTTGGTATATCAGTCAAAGAAAATGTCAAATCTAAAAAATTCCCAACTGAAAACATCCAGGAAATCTTGGATAACATTGAAAAACCTCACCTAAGAATAACAGGAATGGAAGAAGGTGAAGTATCCCAACTCCAAAGACCAGAAAATATTGCAACAACATCATAGAAGAAAACTTTCCTAACCTAAAGAAAAAGATGCCTATAAACATATGAGATATAGAGAACCAATTACACTGGATCTGAAAAGAAAATCCTTCTGGGACATAATAATCAAAACACAAAACCTACAGAACAATGAAAGAATATTAAAAGCAGTAAGGGGAAAAGGCCAGGTAACATACAAAGGCAGATCTATCAAAATTACACCAGACTTAATAAGAGAGACTTTAAAAGCTAGAAAAGCCTAGAAAGATATCCTGTAACCTCTAAAAAAAACCATAGATGGAGAAAATAAGATATTTCAAGACAAATTCAAATTTAAACAATATCTCTCCAAAAATCCAGTTCTACATAAAATACTACAAGGAAAACTCCAACCCAAGAAGGATAACTACATTCCACCAACATCAAAATAACAGAAAGTAACAATCACTTGTCACTAATATCTCTTAATATCAAGGAACTCAGCTCCTCAAGAAAAAGATACAGGCTAACAGAATGGATGCAAAAGCAAGGTCCATAATTCTACTGCACACATGTAACACACCTCAGTAATAAAGATAGACATTACAGCCGAGTAAAGGGCTGGAAAAAGGTTTTCCAAGCAAACAGACTGAAGAAGCAAGGTGGAGTAGCCATTCTAATGGAACAAAAAGTGGAGAATATCCTTGAATGCACTGGTACAAGAGACAATTTCCTCAACAGAACACCATCGGCTCAGGCTCTAAGATCAACAACTGATAAATGGGACCTCATGAAATGGCAAATTTTCTGTAATGCAAAGGACACTGTCATTAGGAGAAAACAGCAGCCTAGAAATGGTGGAAGGATATTCACCAAGCCTATATCTGAGAGAAGGCTAATATCCAAAATTTTATAAAGAACTCAAGAAGTTAGACATCAACAACCCAAATAACTCAATTGAAAAATGGGGTATATAGCTAAACAGATTTCTCAACCGAGGAATCTTAATGGAGAGAAACACTTTAAAAATGTTCAAAGTCCTTACTCCTCAGGGAAATGTAAATCAAAACTACTCTGAGGTTCCATTTTACGCCTTTCAGAATGGCTAAGATCAAAAACTCAAATGATAGTACATGCTGGCAAGGATTTGCAATAGGGGAATACTCCTCCATTGCTGGTAGGAATACAAACTTGTACAACCACTTTGGAAATCAATTTGGCAGTTTCTCAGAAAACTGGAAATAGTCCTACCTCAAGACCCAGCAATACCACTCCTGGGAATATATGCAAAAGAAGCCCCACTATATCACAGGGACATTCATTAAACTATATTTATAGAAGTTTTATTCGTAATAGCCAGAAATTGGAAACAACCTAGATTCCCCTCAACTGAAGAATGGATAAAGAAAATGTGGTACATCTACACAATGGAGTACTATTCAGCTATTAAAAACAAAGACATCATGAATTTGCAGGCAAGTGGATTAAACTGAGTGAGGTAACCCAGACCCCAAAGGACTTACTTATAAATGGATGTTAGCCATAAAATATAGGATACACATGCCACATTGCACAGATCCAAAGACATTAAGGGCACTCGAATATGTGCCTGAGATTGGGGATGAGGGAGGCTCCCAAGAATCAATGGAGGTGATCCTAGCTGAGACTCATAGCACTGAGGATGTATAACCTTAAGAGATCACTCCTGTAGGAGGTTCCAGGAAGGAACCCCAGCGGGACAAGAGGGACTCCAACTCAGTCACTAAGGCCCAAAATTTATCCTGCCTCCAAGAAATGCAGGGACAGGGGATGGAGCTGAGACTGATGGAGCAGTAACCAACCCAAGCAGCCACACATCCCATGTACAAGCACCAATCTCTGACACTATTAATACTATTCTGTTATGCCTGCAGATAGGAGCCTAGCATGGCTGTCCTCTGAGAGGACCCAGCAGCTAAGACAGATGCAGAGGCCCACAGCCAAACATTGGATGGAGTGTGGGGACTCTTATGAAAACGTTGGAGGGGAGAATTGAGGGCCCCTAAGGGGATAGGAACCCACAGAAAGACCAACAGAATCAAATAATCCAGACCCTTGGAGGCTCTCAGAAACTGACACACCAACCAAAGAGCTGGACACCTTCCTCCATGCACACACACACACACACACACACACACACACACACACACAAGGGCATGTAGTAGATGTGCAGCTCTGTCTTTATGTGGGTCCGGAACAACCAGAGAAGAGTCTATCCTTAAAGTTGTTGTCTATCTGTAGAACCAGTTCCCCTAACTCAGCTATTTTGTCTGGCTTTATTGGGAAAAGAAGCATCCAGCCATGCAGAGACCTGATGTGCTGGAGTAGGAAGAGCCTCCACTCTCTCATAGGAAAAGGGGAGTGGGATAGTGGGAGGGATTGTGGGAGGGAGGGCAGTGATCAGAATGTAACGTGAATATTTTTTTCTTTTTTCTTTTTTTGATTTTGATATTTTTTATGTAGTGCTTTGTGATTTTTTTCAATTTTTTATTAGATATTTTCTTAATTTACATTTCAAATGCTATCCCAAAAGTTCCCTCCCCCCTCCCACCGCCCTGCTCCCCTGCCCACCCACTCCCACTTCTTGGCCCTGGCGTTCCCCTGTATTGGGACATATAAACATTGCAATACCAAGGGGCCTCTCCTCCCAATGATGGCCGACTAGGTTTTCTTCTGCTACATATGGAGCTAGAGACACAAGTTCTGGGGGCTCTGGTTAGTTCATATTGTTGTTGTTCTTCTAGGGTTGCAGACCCCTTCAGCTCCTGGGGTTCTATCTCTAGCTTCTCCAATGTGGGCCCCGTGCTCCATCTTATAGATGACTGTGAGCATCCACTTCTGTGGGAGACAGCTATATCAGGGTCCCTTCAGTAAACACTTGCTGTCCTATGCAATAGTGTCTGAGTTTAGTGACTGATTATGGGATGGATCCCCGGTGGGTTAGTCTCTGTATGATCCATCCTTTCATCTTAGCTCTAAACATTGTCTCTGTAACTCCTTTCATGGGTATTTGTTTCCTATTCAAAGGAGGAATGAAGTATCCACGTGCTGGTCTTCCTTCTTGATTTTCTTGTGTTTTGCAAATTGTATCTTGGGTATTCTAAGTTTCTGGGCTAATATCCATTTATCAGTGAGCGCATTGCCAATGACTTCTTTTGTGATTGGGTATTTTCTTTATTTACATTTCAAATGTTATCCCCTTTCCTGGTTTCCCCTGTGAAAATCTCCTATTCCCACTCCCCTCCCCCTGCTCCCCAACCCTCCCACTCCCATTCCTGGTCCTGGAATTCCCCTATACTGGGGCATACATCCTTCACAGGACCTAGGGCCTCTCCTCCCATTAATGACCAACTAGGCCATCCTCTGCTACCTATACAGCTAGAGCCACAAGTTCCACCATGTGGGTTTTTTTTTTTCTGTTTTTATTTTATTTTATTTTATTTTATTTTATTTTATTTTTTGATTGGTGGTTTAGAATGTAATGTGAAGCCAGTGCATGCCTTTAATCCCAGCACTTGGGAGGCAGAGGCAGGTAGATTTCTGAGTTCGAGGCCAGCCTGGTCTACAAAGTGAGTTCCAGGACAGCTAGGACTACAGAGAAACCTTGTCTCAAAAAAATAAAATAAAACAAAATAAAATAAAATAAAATAAAATAAAATAAGAATGTAAAGTGAATATTTTTTAAATGAAAAAATAATAATAATAAATAGAACTTCTAAGTCTTGTTTAAATCCTGTAGAAACTGTTGATGCTATTGTTTTTAGAAGTTGCCTTGCTTAGTTCTAAGCTGCAAGTTTCATCACAGTTTCCATCATTTTGGATCTAATATTGGTTAAATTTTCAAGCCTTTTCAGTGCCATTTGAATCTGTCTTGTATGTACTCCACTTAGTAATCACACTGTAAGCTGAGCATGAAGGCATGTATGTTTATTCTGCTCACAGCATTTTGGGTGCAGTAGTTTGAATCAGATCAGTGTATATGCAGCACAAATGTAAACCCAGAATTCATAAACAACTTCAAGGATTACTCTGAAAACCATTTCTCTCTTTGCATTCTTTCTCTCTAATTATTCTACTTTCAGTGTGTACTTTTAGGTCAGAAGCCAAATGGCCAGAACACAGGTCAACAGCAACACAGATTCACGCATTTGGGTAACCTGAACCATGGAGAAAAGTTTCTTTCTTAGTGGCCTCTGCCCTCTATTCTGCTGGGATTGATTCTTCAGTGGCTAGCACAGAAGAAAGTGTAGAGGGTAGAAACGAATATCACCACATGGAGACCACAACTCACTCTTAATTTTCCTTGTACCGCAATAAAGATCACCTCTGGAGCTCATTCCCCTTGCCTGGTGCCCACTGCTCCACTTCAGGCTCCACTGAACTGATCTGCTTCCAGTTTACAAGAGCTTCAAATTCTGATATTCTTTAATGCTCCTGCAGTCTGCTCACAGAGGCTTCAAGCAGATTCCTCCTCCATGGTACCCAGGTCTTATCACAAAACTCTGTTAAAGGGGAAGCGTGCCACCTGGGTCTTTCCTAGAACCAGAATTATCCTATCCAAGCTTTTAGAGGCCAGTTAATAAATGCCTCTTGTGAGTGAGGGGCATGCTATGTTTTGCTTATGTAACTAGCCCTTAAGATCCCCATAATCTATACATTGTTATAGCTATATATTATAATCTACATTTTAAAAGGACACAGATGCTGAGGAAAGATTAAGTACTTTATCCATGGTTACCTGACTAGAAGTAGGACTCAGAAAGCCCTTAGAAATCATGCTGTAATGTCCCCAGACCACCTGCACCTGAATCAAGTATAATATTTATTAAAGTTGAAATTTCCTGTGCCCTACCTCAAACACACCAGTCAANTATTATAATCTACATTTTAAAAGGACACAGATGCTGAGGAAAGATTAAGTACTTTATCCATGGTTACCTGACTAGAAGTAGGACTCAGAAAGCCCTTAGAAATCATGCTGTAATGTCCCCAGACCACCTGCACCTGAATCAAGTATAATATTTATTAAAGTTGAAATTTCCTGTGCCCTACCTCAAACACACCAGTCAAATCTTTGAGAATGTGACTATCAGAGATTCTAAATATATTGAAGTTGAAAAGCAACACATTCTGTACCCAGTGAAGGAAACCATCAGTCCAAATGACTTTAAAGGAGATGTCAATATACTTCAAATAGAAATAGCCATAAATGTTGGCATCGATCAGTTTAAAATAGCTTACACATGCTCACTTTCCCTGTTCCTCTGCATCGTGTTAAGGGACATAAAATAGAAATTGTCATAAACCAAGGTTCACTTTATATATAGCAGTATATTTCTGACCCCAACCCTTGAATTTGTGCTCTGACTCTGGCTCCTGAACACAAGCACTTCCTTATAGTGCGCCTCCTGTTAATCAACCAGTGTATCAGATTCTATGTTAGAAAGAGAGGACTTAAGTAAATCCCATCCAGTCATCACTGACAGCTGCTCCTGCCCTTCCTGTGAGGCAGGGGTGTTCTGACTCTTCTAAAGAATCTGACTTAGGCTCACTTCCGTGAGGCCAGTTTGCATGAGACCATCCCTAACAGATAAGTGTGAATGAAATATATATTACAAGAAATTTATTCCTTATGTGTTGCTGGTAAGAAAAGAGAATTTTGTATCCTAGTGTACATATCAAAGATTTTTTTTTTTTTTAGCTTGGATGAAAAGAAATGAAGAACAAGTTTACATGCGATGACGAAATGACAAAGATTGAGAAAGTCAATCAAAGTGCAGTGCTCACTTGGCAAACCCACAAATAAACTAAATACCATAGAAACCCTCTGCACAGAAAGAACACTTCCTCTGAGGTCTTGGAGGTTTTATAGGCACTGCATTGATGGCTCATAGCAGGGATTATCATTCCTAACTCACATATGGGAAAAGCAAAGTCAAGTATGCCATTATATTGGGACCTAAGACAGTCTCCCTTTTGAAGCAATGTGAAAGCATATTATAGCAGTAAGTCATATTTTAGTATAAAATGTGCAGCAAACCTTCTGCTTTAAAATAAAAGTCTTTTCCAAAAGTGTTCTTACAGATACTTATGAAAAAGCTTAAACATTTCAAAATGATCAGCAGTAATGAATCAAAAAAAAACTTGAATGCATCAACTTGAGAGAGAAAGACAGAGAGAGAGGCAGAGGGAAAGGCAGGGAGAGAGAGAGAGAGAGAGAGAGAGAGAGAGAGAGAGAGAGAGAGAGGCTGTAAACATATGGCTCAGGAGGCAAACCTGTACTTGTTTAGAGTACAGAGCCAAAGTTTCCATCTCTGAAGTTCAGCACAGGAATGACTTCACCGTCAACAGTTTCCGTATGTTTCATATTTTTAAAGCTGACCATTCATAATAAAGATTCTTTGATCCAAGATCAAATGTTTGAATCAATTCTCTCTACACTCCCTGGGTCACCATTATAAAGGCTTCACCCTCCCTCCTACCTTAGCCTCAGCAGTGCTTCCTGCATTCATAACCATCCCCTCTTGTCTGTCACCTTCTCTGCAGTCTTTTCCACCTCTTTGCTGTTGGTTTTAGTTCTGCTTGTAAACCTCTCACACAAAAGAGGCACCATAATAAATAATTCTTGGACATAATAGGTTAACTGCTATAATGAAAATAATTCCCCTGAGAAATTCAGGAATATTTTAATAAGACAGAAAGCCTATGGTCACATAGTTGGTAAAAATCTAATCTTCTCTCACAGAGGAAAAAATTTTTCAATAGATGAAACCCTTGTCTATATGCAAAAAAAATAATAAAATAAGGGTAAAACAAACATATTTTAATTAGCTTATTGGATTTAAACTAGTGAAAGTGAAATGACACTTTAAATTTTTCAAAATTCAGTATTTTATTTTTAAAAGGGTCTTAAAACAGGGGTGAAGTTGAGATAAAAAGTGAAAATATTAAAGACTGTCTAGCCAATACTTAAAGTTTAGCATATTCCTATCCTAAATTGGTTCAAGTATTTTAAGTCTTTCTTGGGCCTTATTATGAAGAAACAATTTTATATAACTCCAATTTCTAAAATATTTAAGTATGAACTCCACAGAAAGTTATGCATTAAACAAAGACAACCGAAAAAACTTTAAATTTCTAGCAGACCATAAAATTAATATGCAAATACTTCAATTATATTTGAACCCAATTAAATATGATATAGAGGAAAGAGTCAGAGGGAGATAGGGAAGGAGAAGGGAAAGAAACAGGACTAAAAATGCCCCCAAAATTGAAAAAAGTGTTTCTGTATGTATGCATGTATGTAAATGTATATATAAATATAACCTTAATAAATCAAAGCAAGATATGCCATCAATTTGAGACTATCAGAGAAGGCAACACGAAAAAGGTTGGAGGGAGAAAAGAAAAGGGGACAATGATACATTTATACATTAATTAAATTTTAATTGAGAAAATTATTAGTCATAGTTTCTCATTTCAACCTAGATACTACACTATCAACAAAAACAGAAACAAATAAGCAAACAACAAAGTTCTCCAGAACCCACAAGAAGAAACAGTACCTTCACATGCATACCTTAGGGTACACAACTATATAAGCATACAAAATGCAAGAAAGAATGAAAAGAAGAAAGGAAGGAAGGAAGGAAGGAAGGAAAGAAGGAAGGAAGAAAACAAAGATAGAACAAGGAAGTAAGAAAGGAAGTAATAACAAAAGAAAAGAAGGAAGGAAAGGAAGGAAGGAAGGAAGGGAGGAAGGAAAGGAAGGAAGGAAAGGAAGGAAGGAAAGGAAGGAAGGAAGGAAGGAAGGAAGGAAGGAAGGAAGGGAGGAAGGAAAGGAAGGAAGGAAAGGAAGGAAGGAAGGAAGGAAGGAAGGAAGGAAGGAAGGAAGGAAGGAAGGAAGAAAACAGAGATAGAACAAGGAAGTAAGAAAGGAAGTAATAACAAAAGAAAAGAAGGAAGGAAAGAAAGGAAGGAAGGAAGGAAGGAAGGAAGGAAGGAAGGAAGGAAGGAAGGAAGGAAGGAAGGAAGGAAGGAAGGGAGGGCAGTGTTTACCAGACCTATGTCTCACCAGTTGTGAGCATCAAGTGCTGTGATTTCAGGTGCAAACATGGGCACTCAACTAGCTACAACTGAGCAATCCTGTCACACAAAATTGAACTTTCCCTCAGTTTGTACAAAATGGACAGCAGAACCTGCCATCTACCCATTCTGGTGATTATGGATTACCTTGCATACAACAGCAAACTGTTGGTTATTTCCTGCTCCAATTACAAGATAGCCATCCTTGGTTTTAAAAGCCTTAAAAAGAAACAACAAATAGATATGTTAGTGTATGTCTGTACATGGGCAAGACCAGAAAAAAGGTTCAACTTCTAATAGTTCTATATTGAATGTTTAAAATGTTTAAAGGATGCTATTCATCAATTCAATAGGAATACAATACATATCTTTTCTCTTGTAACTGCAATTTTTTCATTTAAGACTTCAAGCTGCTTCCCACCTCTTCCAATAATTTCTAAAGCATTGCAAAAGTGTGACAAAAATTTCAGAAAGTGCCAGGCTTTTGTTTCATAACTCAAAATCCTTCCGTACTGTAGAATAATTTTTGACATTTCAAAGTTTTGTGTTTTCTTAATATTTTTCCTTGTAGAACTTTGTACAGGAAATAGCACAATTATTTACAAAAATTAAGAAGAATAGATGACCCCGACACTATTAACAATGCCATATTGTGCTTGCAGACAGGAGGCACAGAGACTTTTCCACACATGTGACCTTAGTGTAGTTGGAGAACCAAGCTCTGTACTCCAGTGGCTCAATCAGCTCTTTCTCAACAAGCTCCTTGAGTTTCTTTCTTCGTAGGTAAGCTTTGCTCTGCAACCTCACCTGCTTTTCCTTCACTGGGCACTCTTGAAAGGGACTGCATCCCTCTAGTCTGGCAACCTTTGCCTCCTCTCTGATGACCTCTGTGCTACCTTGGAGCACATCCTTTGCAGTCATCTTTAGTCTCTTCTCTTCTGCCTCCACTGAAAATATCATAAACACCACACCACACCACACCACACCACACCACACCACACCACACAACTTGAATTTTGCTTCCTTCCCTCCATTTCCAACAGGCATAAAAGTGTACCCTACCTATTCTTGTTCACACCAGGTTGCCAATCCTTTACCACTGTGTGACCCTATCACTATATCACTGATACTGTCACTCTCTCAGGTCCCTGCCTTACCTCCTGTTTTTGTTCTTTATCTCCTGTCTCTGTCTTATTCACTGTCCATGTGCCCTCTTTGCAGTATTTTCATCACCTGCCAGCATCAATCTTTGTTCTTTTTACTTCAGTTGACAGTGATAAGGATAACAGTTGGTGTTTTTCAAATGGCAAGAAGGGAGTCTGAACTGACCTGTGGGTCAGCTACAAAGGATTTTGAGATCAGGTTTTTCAGTGAACCATGGCTAACTATAAAGGTATACCAAATCTCTGTTGTTTTATGTATTTCTTTTTAGCTGAGGGAGCAAATAGGAAGTGAGGTAACCATTTACTGTCAAGCATAATTCAACAAATCTTTTTCAAAATTTGGATCACTGATCTGTTCAATAAGTTTGGGTGGGATGTCATTTCATTTTAATAAACTTCCTTTTTAATGAATAAAGAACTGATTTTTATTTCCTTCAACCTCCACTATGTAATGAAACATAACCAATATAAGAGAAATTTAAAGAAATTATAGGAACTTTGTGATCACTTATAAGAAAGTGGGAATTTAGCAGCCTTTGAGTCAACAGGACATAACATGATTAGAACACAAATTATAAGACTGAGGAAAAATACTAGTTATCATAATAACTATTCCCTATTAACAGTTCAAACTGTTCATGAAATAAATATATCTTAAAAAGAACATTTCTAAAAAATGAATTAGCAGCACAGAAAAATGAGCAGGGAGAGAATATGACAGGAATAAATTAATTACCTACAATACTATACCCTAAAGAAATATGCTCACAGAACTCTTTCCTCTCTCATATACACCTTTATATAATTAATATTTTATTATATTGCTAGTCTTCTTTGTAATGTTAATACCACTCACAAGAATAATAAACTGCCATCACTTTAATAACCAAAATATATACTCAAAGTTTAATTAAACATTCTCAGTTTGTTCAAACTGTAGGGCATTTTTATTTTATTCTCTTAGTTTTAAAGTAAGCATTAATATAACTGATATAAATTTTTAAATTTAATTTACAGTAAAACTATAACAAAATGCCTAATATAATTAAATTCTTTAAAATCTGTAGCTACTTGTATTATGAATGCTAATTGTGTTCCCCCAAAAATTGCTTGCAGGAGAGTGCCTATACATTGCTTCTGGAAACTTGCCCCAGTTGGTTCTGATTGGTAAATAAAGATGTCAGCAGCCAATAGCTGTGGAGGACAAACAGAGGTGGGATTTTAGGATTTCCCAGCTGGGGACCAGGAGGCGAGAGAGTGCTGGGAAATTGTGGAAAAGAGGAGAGATACCTCTGCCAAGGAAGAGTGCAAGATAGACACATGCACCATGTGAAGGAATTGGGAGAACAAGTGGGCCCAGAGCAGCCAAGATAGAACATAAGGATTAGTAAGTAGTAACTCGAAATTATTGGTGGGAGATAAATTCTAACAGCAGTGGAAGTGGCCCAGCTATGGTGATGTTTAAGACACATTAAAATATAAAGGCTGTGTGTGTGTCTGTGTGTGTTTCATTTGGGAGCATAAACCATTTGGGGTGAGTAGCAAACCCACTGCAGGGATTTATTAATAATTATTTCTACAAAGATCTATTAAACTAGATAATTAAATGCTAAGTCTATTTTACTTAACATGCACAATATCAAGCATGTTATATAATTTTGAAGGCTTGGCTTTAACTTCTATAAAATATAAGTGATTAGCACTTTAACATTTTTATAATGATTAAGTTTGTTAAGGTGCATTCATTCACCCATCAAATAAATGCTTACTGACATAATACACTATATTTTTCACTGGGCATGATGGGTAAAAAACATTACAAATGATCCATCACAAAGGACTTACATTCTAATAAAGTAGCACACATCCACCAATCATTGATAAAAATAATGGCAGACAGTGACAGAGTCTAGAATGGAAGCATATAGGCCAAAATGAGATCTTACTATACATACTTTAAATGTTGTTTGGGTGGAAGGAAGAGAAGGCAGAAAATGTCCCTTAGAAAAGTGCTCTGTAAGCTGAGAACTAAGAATTTATATGTATGCGTTGAATAGAGTTGGGAGCAGTAGGTTGGTAATGGAAGACAGAATGATATGTGCACATGGGCCTATCATAGGGAGAAGCAATGAACCACAAGAAGAGAGAGAGAAGCATCAGTGAGGCTGTAGAAGAGGAAAGAGAGGAAGTTGAAGGCCACAGGGAGTACATTATGTACCATCAAGCTAATGGGAAGTCACTAAAAGGACATGACTGATCACGCCAGCATTTCAGAAATACCTCTCTTTCTGTAGTATAACCACTGCTAGAGGATAAGATTTGAACTGAGGAAGCTGAGTAAGAGGCTGTTGTGATGATCATTACAGTGAAACTGTAGTCATAGACTAAGGGCTGTGTGAGTAGAGACAGAAGGGAATGGGGTTAATAAAGAGGGGGAAGCTAATGGGATTGATAATAGACAGATTGTGGTGGTTGTAAGTGGCAGACTAACCAAAAGGAAGATGCCACAGGTGGCATGATATTTATGAGAACCTTGTGAGATTTCCCAGAGCAAATTTCACAAGTAGGAACCAGATTATAATCTGAACTATAGATATAATCTTGGAAATCATTTGCTTATAATGTATAACTGAATAAATCACATAGATGAAACTATTTAGCAAGAAGTGGAGTAGGGTAAGGATCAACAAATTCCTCAGGGGGTTTATATTCTCAGAAAGAACTTCTCTAATGGCTCAAGAATGCAGCATGGATTCAAGGATGAAATAGCACTGAGGGATGTGGGGTAAACATATGCAAACCGCCTCAGTAATCTGGCACAGACATGGATGTAGGCATGCTTCCCCTGTGCGTTGGATGAGAGGCACCCACCAACCAGGTTCCCTGATGCTCCTACTTCCTCATGCAATAGGAGTGATTTGGAGCTTGTTTAGGGGAACATGAGACAAGATGATAAGAGAGAATTCCAGTTTGTTACACACAATGAGAGAGCAGAGCACTGAAAGAAACGCATTTGAAATTGGAGGTTTTGAGATACCAGATAAGTGCTTCCTTGTCAAGCTGCAGTGTTGCATGTATCTAAAAAAAAAAAAAAAAAAAAACTATGCCATTGCCTTTGCCCATGACTGCTGCTGCGGCTACCCTTGCTCTGGCCCCTCCCAGCCTCCTTTTATTCCTGTGGCTTAGCTCCACTAAGCTGCTATCACAGACCCAGCTTCTCTATACCCACCTTTGTTCCACAGATGAAAAACACTCAGACAGCTTTAATACTTTAGAATTTGCCTACTAGCACAATTGTCAGGGACAGATTCTCCTCCCCTAAACTTATCAGCTAGCCTGTATCCGCTATACTGCCTCCCCCCTCAACCTCTTTGAGCATCCACCCTTGGCAGAGGCCACTGGCTCTAACTTCCCCAAGATCCTACATGATATCTGCATGCTTCTCATTCCAAAACCTGGCTAAAATAACCCTTCTCTTTCCCTGCATCTTCTTTTCCTCCTGGGACCCAGAAATCCCACCTATCCCTTCAACCCAGCAAATGGCTCCCAGCCTCCTTTATTGACCAAGTCAAGAACCAACTAGGGAACCAGACCTTAGTATCAAGCACCTTCCTCTACATTTTAGTAACCTACCCTTAGAATAAACACATACTTGTATGTATTATATTTAGGATTTCCCAGACAGATATGGGAAAAAGAAAAAACAAAGTGTAGGAAACTTAGAGAATTACCAAAAATATGATTGAGCAATGAAGCATAAACCTTGATCCTCAGGAAGAAGGTGGTAAAGGAAACAAGAGGAATGAAGCAGGCTGTGTGCAGGAGGCAAGACAAGGAGGAGCCCATCCTGAACAGTCATGATACAAGGTGAAAGAATAGGGCACAATAAACCCTTGAAATAGAAGAGCTACATTCCGCAAATGTAGGAGGGAATCTGTTTCAGATTATAACTAGAGAACTACAATATACACTGAATAAAGCAGCTGCTGATATCGGGCAGGGACGTGATTAGGCCACTCTATCAAGTAATTATTATCATACAAACACACAGAGAATTCCTAGTACATTCAAATCCCTTG
This sequence comes from Mus minutoides, assembly GCA_902729485.2. Classification (NCBI taxonomy): domain Eukaryota; kingdom Metazoa; phylum Chordata; class Mammalia; order Rodentia; family Muridae; genus Mus; species Mus minutoides. Next base: position 996,017 of record LR749979.1, on the reverse strand, counting down.
TACCCTAACACTACCCCTCACCGGCTCTGTAAACAATCCCTTGTAATTCACTTGATAGACTGCACATTCGCCAGATTCCACAACACACAATACATTGTACACTGGGCCTTTCATCACCTAGCTTAGCTGCAAACATCCGTGACTGAAGGGTCCTTTCAAGGAATTCACATCCTAGGGGAAAAAAAAAAAAAAGCAACTTCTGTTTCTGCATAAATTTATTGGGAAACAGGAACAGGCAGGAAGGCAAGAATCTACCATTTCCCAAGAACAAGTTCAGAGCCAAGCTTTTTCTCACAGGACACCAGAATCTATCCTTCCCGAAGAAAGAAACTCTTCCTTCTATCAGGAGTATTTCATCAAAGATGGCAAGATTCTGAAATAGAAAATATAAGGTGATCTATAATGTCAGCAATTTGAGGAATTAGGTGTCCCAACCATCCTGGTAGACTTCTTGAGTAAGAGAACTTGTGAGTTCAGAGTAGTTAGATAAGTTTCAGAAGCAACAGGTGACCATAGCTGAGGCTTTGGGGTAGATGTTGGGATGTAGGTATCAAGCAGATTCTTTCTAGAACATATGTTGTACATGGAAGTTTTCAGTTCTTCCCAGAAATTATGATTATTGGACTTCCAGTAGTGTCTTAGTTGGTAATCTCATCAATGCTAACAACACAGATGGACTTCTAGACACACCTCACCAACTGAATATACTCAAGGGAAAAAGAGGAGTATAGCTATGCCTTCCTATACTGTCTTTGTAAACTGCCCTGTCTGGATATCTATAATTCTGTCTCTACCATTAATAAGGTATGTGCAATTGCTAGGGTTATCAACTTCAATCAAATAATCAATCAATCAATCAATCAATAACACACATGCTAAGCCTTCCCAGGGCTACATACATTTAACGACATTTCCTTCCACAAAAGAGAACTCCTGCAAATGCCCTTCATCACCCACAGGAAAAAGACATTCCATGAAGTCTTTATAATCTTCACTGCCTTTATAATGTTTTCTGTACCATCAGGCAACTGACTTCTGGGTCTGTGCTGGCACATCGTGACCAATACAGAGCACTATTTCCTACTGCTAACAGTTCAGTGCACCTTATGGTGCTGGAACCAGCTGCCAGATGGCAACAAGGCATGGACTGCTTGCAGATCAAGAACAGCGTCATCAAAGGAATGGAACAACACAGAGAAGAGCAAGTGAGTCCTAGCCTCTCAAGCTTCCCTACTACTATTTTGGCAGTAAGTACACATTTTTCATGTGGAATAACACATTTTGAAAACTCGTTGCGGAATGAAAGCCCTTTCTTGAATTACATAATTCTGTAGTGCCCTTGAAAGCGATGTTATATGAGGATTTCTGGCTATAAATCACCAAAACCACAGGATATTTGAATGTTTGGAGATATTTTTGAGACTCTTTTAACCTATCTAAGATATTCAATCACATGGCACTTGGCACCACCCATAGAGGAATCCACAAGGAAGGACATGGAGAAAGGCCTTCAGTCATTTGTGTCCTTCACAAGTTATAAAGGAGTATCATTTTCCTTCTAGCACTTGGTGAGAAAAGCCTGGTTTTCTTCAAAAAAAAAATATAGAAAAGAGCAGCAGCAGAGAATAATGAGTCAAATATTTTTTCCTGAGACCTGAGCTAGAAATGACTTCTGATGGTCCTGAGCTGATTGTGTTGGTGTGAGCCACAATCTAGATTACTTGGAAAGTTTATCAACAGCTCCCACTTCTAATGGAAAGCGCAAAACAAGCCGAAGCCGAGTGCTTGATTTCTCCTAAACACTCCAATGTAAAAATTCTCTGGCAGTAACAATCTCTCCTTAACTTCCCTCGTATATCCCAAACATAGTATGACACTCATGGTTTGATACCATACATGCCATATCGAAAAATATCACTGGGGACAAGAAGCCTACACTGACCTTAGACTCACGGGAAGGGTGTACAGAGCAGAAGTCTATTCAAGCAGTCAAGGCATTTTACTACCAGCAGCTAAAGACTCAAGACTTAGAATAAGAATATCTTAAAGAGATTTGTGGAATTGATTGGCAACGTTTTCAAGCATAGATTACCTCCACATTTATTAGTTTAAAAAAATCACAAAGGTAAGAATCAGTAGAAAAAACACAATGTTAGACCTGTGCAGGCCTAGATGACAGCTAAATTTCATCCCAGGGCAATTTGAATAAGCATGATTATGGGAAGCAAGAATGGGGATATAGTATGAGGGTGTGGAAAGGAATAGGTACAAAACCTGCCAGAATAGTATGTGAAATCCCTATTCAGTTGTGGATTATCCAATAACAGCTATGGTAACTATGGGCACCCAGCTATAGTCTCAGAGCATTGCTCCAGATTTTACATAGAGGATTGTGATCGAAGCGGGTAAAGTGGTTTGGCAAGAATATAGAATTTAGCCCAGACAAATGAAAACAACAAAACATAGAATATAGGAAAAGCAAAAGCCAAGCACTCACAAAAGAAATTATGAAGCAAGGAGATTGATGGCTAGTGTATGTAGGTTTGTGAACAACAGGCAAGAGTACTACCATGTCCCACAAGCTAGCCAGCGGCTGCTGCATCCGGGTTTGCACAGCAGACCAATGGTGTTTTAGTCAACACCATTATGTGACTACAAACGCAGAAATGGAAGAAATATTAATACCTCAGTGCTGAGAATGAAAGATATCCTTAGGGTCATTGGACAGGGAGTTCAGGAGATCAACAAAATAATAGAGATTACTGCCAGGTCCTTGGTTGCTTCCCAGAAATTGAAGTTTAGTCCCTATTGCTGAAGACATGACACCTTGGACAGGGGTCTGAAGGAATCAAGCTGGAGCCAAACTAAAAATTTCATCTCCAAGAACTAGTCCTCAAGAATCTGAAGATGTTAGCCAGGCGTGGTGGCACACGCCTTTAATCCCAGCACTTGGGAGGCAGAGGCAGGCAGATTTCTGAGTTCGAGGCCAGCCTGGTCTACAGAGTGAGTTCCAGGACAGCCAGGAGTACACAAAGAAACACAGTCTCAAAAAAAAAAAAAAGAAAAAAAGAAAATCTGAAGATGCTCAATAGGAAAAGATTCATACCTCGTGATGCAAACCTAGCTGCTACATCCACTCCAGTAGCAACCCGAGTGACAGGCTGAAAAGTCTAGGCATGGTCCCAGGGCAAAAAGCTCATGGAAACTTAGTCTTCTGGAATTGTGGCATAATCCTCCAACATCCTTGCATTAGTTGGTAAACAGATCTGTGTGCTTTCCCCTAATGTTGCTTCATTATAAGTGCTTCTAAGGATTCATATTTTAACAGATAGCCAAGTTAGATTCTAGGCAGTCCTTGATCCAACCTTGAGCATGAATAGCTAAATCACTGCCTTACAAAGGAATTCAGCACTATCTAGGAATAAGGAAGTTTGAGGTTTGAGGAGGAACCAGACTAGATACTTAGAACTAAAGCTAACTGGATTACACCCAGATACAACTATTTACAATTGTTTAAAGGGAATGTGGACTATACAATAGTCTACAATAGGAACTATGGCTTCTAAGATTAAGTGGACCTTAGGTGGAGCTGGTTTTGATCCCAGTTGTTTAACATTGAATTTTATCCCAGTTGGTTCCTGCCGGTCCTTTCTGTGTCTGCATTCCTTTGTTTTAAGAATCTAGTAACCTCTAGTAACCTCATTGTATCCTGCCAGTGTGTCACCTAACTTTCCTATGTATAAAAGTCTGATGCTCAATTTGACACATTACATTCAGATCCACACTCCCTTGTGTCAGTGTCTGTTTGTCACTCGCCGAAACTTTGCCCACTTCCTCAAGAGAACTCGACCCACGCAGATAAGGGATCCAGAGGGTCTGGGACACCTAGCCAATTGTTTACAGCTGATGAGGTCATTGACATTAGAGAACTGTGGGGAATTGCAGGCTGGTCTCCAGTCAAGCTGAAGTCTGAACCCCCACGGTCATAATTCACCTACATGACACGGTAGGCATTCCCTCATGCTCCTGCATCCATCTCTTGCCCCTGCCTAAGGTACCACCTCCCACAGCCCCCACAAGAGAAGCATGGTTAATAGTCATGTAAGCAATGGTCCAAGCATCTGACCTTCAGGTTAAACTCCTCTCCAGTTACCTAGCAACAGTGAAGACCATAAAAAGGGGTGCTCAGCCTGCACCTCACTCTCTTACTCTTATTCCTTTGTCCTCATACCTCTTATTTCTCACTTCTCTCTCCTCTTCCCTTTCTCTTTGTCTTCTTTCCTCTCCTCTCTCCTTCTTTCTCTCTCTTTTTCTCTAGCCTTTCCTCTTCCTCTCTCTCTCTCTCTCTCTCTCTCTCTCTCTCTCTCTCTCTCTCTCTTCTCTCTTCTCTCTTCTCTCTTTCCTCTGCATTTCTATAATAAAGCTTTTACACCATAGTCTCTGCTCTGCTCCTTCAAGGCCCGCTACACACTCTGGTCAGTGTTGGAAACTTGTTCCCCTATTCCCTCTCTGCCACAACCCTGGTGGCTTTATCAAAGTAGCTCTGGGGGGGGGGGGTCCCCAGGCAGGGCTGCCCCTTGGCCAACCCCTGAAGAGTGGGATAGAGGAATGCCCACCCAGGGATGAGTGGATAGGGTAGGTAGCAGCCCTCCCACGCCTGACTGACCAGAGAATAGGGAAACTCTGGCGGGGCAGTGGGCATATTTTTCCTATCCTACTTTTCCCCAGGGCCCCCAGGGCCCCCAGGGCCCCCAGGGCCCCCAGGGCACCCCTTTATTTTGTTCCCAACAGAGAACCTACTACCTCCACTTTCCTACACCAGGACAATTTCTAAGTGCATTCTAAATCTGTATCACTCTAACGACAGATAAATAGCTGTCACACCTAAAGTTTTGTAGCAAATGGAGTTACAAAAATCCACAACTGGTCAAAATGAGAACAATTGACTGCAGCATACCAATCCCTAATTGATACATCCATAATGTAACTTCTACACCTTCAGGAACATCACAGAGGAGGAATGAAAGTACAATAAGAGCCAGAGAACCAATAAAACTATTGTAAGACATTGTCTTCTAGATATGATAGGAAGGGTGAATTCATGAAATCTCAACAACATGGTTTCTCAAACATGAACAGCACAATGGTAGCAACAGATAACATGACAACATAAAAGGGGGAAATCTTACAGGGCTCTAATCTACTCTTGGATGAAGAACTACAGAAATTAATGGCTGCTTAAAGAGGGCGAATCAGTCTTCTCCAAGGACAAGCTGCAGCCAGGTTTTTCCAATGCCAAGTAGTCTGCTCTAAACAAATACACACGAGCACAACACTAAATGGACTCAGCAAGCTTTATTTATATATGAATATATATATATATATATATATATATATATATATATATATATATATATACATGTTATATCCGTATATGTAACAATAAGTCAAGAGGAAGACATCATGAATTTGAGAGGAAATGGGGGAAGAGGAAGAGTTCTTTCAAAAGAAAATACTGAACAATATTTAAAAGACTTGATTGCAAATTTTGGAAGCAGAAAATAGAGTAGAGGAGCAACTCTCTGGAATTCAAAGAGAAAGAATCAGGACCCTCTAAGAAGATCAATGTACCAAAAAGAACTACCACAGCCCATTTCCCTCCCCAAAGATGATCACTGAGGCTTGAAGATGAAGTTTAGTTAAAGACAGATGGTGGCTATGTTCTCCTTACAGTTCCAGATGTCCTGACTAGACACTGACCATTTCCATCTCTTTACCGAGGTATTTTTACTATATTTTTCCAAGGCCGAAGTTTAATGTATGAGTCTATAACATCAGCCTCTATAGCTTTTCTAGCACACACTACAGATAGATTTTACCAAGTAACTGGACATGAGCCTGAAAGCAAAATGTAAATAAATATAAAATAAACTCCTGGCCATGGCCCTGGAACCTAAGTGCACAGGGGAAATGTGTGACAGTGGAGAATAATCGTTTAGGGGGGAACCCTGTGGACTATGGGAACAGGTGAAATGTAGTCTTTAAATAGTAGCCAAAAGAAATCATTCCTAATGATACTCTGCTACACTCATAGATCTGTGCCTGGTCCTGTTATCATCAAAGAGGCTTCCTCTGATAAAAGATGGGCCTGGGTGCAGATACCCACAGCCAGACATTATGTGCAGAGAGAGTCTAAATGGAAGGATTCCATCTGGTCCTTCCCCCTTGGAGTTAGGGGAACCTTGAGTAAGGGGGAGGGAAAGACTGTAGGAGTCAGAGGGTATGGAGGGTACCTGTAGAGCATGGACCACTGAATCAACTAAGCAGGGCTCATATGGGCTCACAGAAACTGAAGTGTTATGCATAGGGCCTGCATGAGTTTGCATCTGGCCCTCTATGTATGTTATAGCTGTTACCTTGGTGTTTTTGTGAAACTCCTAATTGTGCGAATGGGTATGTCTCTGACTCTTTTTCCTGCTCTTGGAACTCTTCTATTGAGTTGCCTTGTTCAGCCTCAGTGTGAGGGCTTTGCCTTGTCTTGATGTATCTTGTCTGTTGTGTTTGGTTGGTGTCGCTTGGAACCTGCTCCTTTCTAAAGGGAAAAAGACAGGGAGGAGAAGGGAGGAGGAAGAGAGCTGAGATGAGTGGACAAAAGAGAAACTGTGCTCAGGATTGCTATATGAGAGAAGCCTCTATTTTCAAATATATCTAAAGCAAGTCAATTCTATGTTTTTGTTTAAAAGGCTTCTAGAAAACTCCATCTGAAAAATGTACAGACATGTCTAGAAAGTATTAGAATAGGGCTGGTGACATATCTCAGTGAGTACAGGTGTTTGCCATTAGATCCTGATTATCAGAGTTTGATCTCCAGAACACATGCAGAAGGAGAGAACTGACTCCCACAAATTATTTTATCTCCACACATACTCTGCGGTACACACAAGCATGTCAACATGTGCACATGACAAATACACACACATGCACACACACACACACACACACACATACACACATGGAGAGAGACAAACATCAAATAAATAAAATGTAAAAGCAAAAGTAAAAAGCAATAGAGCAAACAGATAAAAGGTGGGAAGTATATTGCAGGACAGTGAGAGAATTAGCATACTCCAAGGTTTGGATTCTTTTTTCTACACTATAGATGAGCCCCATGGCATTGTGTACAATGTTCATGCTTTTTGCCATTGATTTACCTCAAGATCCCTTGAAATTTTTGAAGGCCCATTCCATCGTGAAATATTGATAATGCCTCTATGGAATAATTTTTAAAACAACAAGAAAAGAGACAGAAGCAAACATTAAAGGATTGAAAGACCACCTATGCTCATAGATCAGCAGAATGAATATTGTAAGAAATAGCTAATTCTACTAAAAACAGTTGACATACCCATCAAAATTCCAGTGTCATTCTTTACAGAAATAGTTAAAAACAATTGTAAAATTCATATGGAAGCTGAAATAATTCTTAACAAAAAGAACCATCCTGGCAGTATCACAACATATGGTTTCAAATTATATTAAGAAGTCAAAGTAACAAAAACAGCATACTATTGCCACAGAAACAAGCATGCAGATGAACGGAACAGATCCAGATATAAACTCACACATCCTTGTCCTGGCTGGGCAGAACTGGGGCCTTCTCGCAGACAAGCTAGCACACATCAGCTTAACGTGAATATCAGGAAAGTAAATTGCTACTCTAAGGAATGGAAGACCTCCATACATAGTAGACAGAGCACTCCAGGGCTAGGTAACTAAAGAAATATCTCCCTGTTAAATTCATGGGGCAAAATAACCCATGAGTTGAGACTTCCTTTCTCAAGTCCCCCAAAACTGTGAGTTAAGCCCAAATCAGCTGATCAAACAATCACAGATCCCTCTATATGCAACTGGAAGAAAAACAGACCCAGACTTCTAACAATACAAGACAACCATTCCAAGTTGACAGAGGATTAAAGACCTCAAAATATACCTAGCCTGTGAGACAATCATTTAAAAGGATATAATCTGAACATTATTCTGTATGTACCTATGTCTCCAACATTGGTTATACCCAAGAGTTGGATTCCTACAGGCAAATACACCATGGCTGAGCCCTAATTGTATTCTGCAAGACATGTAATAAAATGTTAAATTAGGAAGTCATGCCTCCCAAAGTAATTCAAAAGTAGAAACCTTCTAAAACAACATGGAAAGAAACTTAAGTACTTCTGTTAACATCAGTTAAAAAAAAATAGTGTTCTTAGTCTCTTTAGCTACTTAAGAGGACACATCTGGTCTTCTATGCCCTGCCCTTCTCACCATATGAACATACCACAGTATCTAAAACGTCCAAGGGTAGCAAAGATATTTTGGTTATTTTAGAATTTAACTGGCTGTTTGTGAAATAGTTATATTTTAGTTTGTCTGAGATTCCTCCCCTATGAGTAATTGTGAAAATCGCTAAGAAAATTTTATATATAGTAACAGAATGAGTTAAGAATAATTTGCCATTGCCTGTCTCCCAAAATACAGCTTTTCACCCCAATAGTACAAGATATGTTTAATAAATATTTCTATTGAGACTCCTTGTAGCAGCATCTCTATACAGTGTTCAACTATGTAAAGCTACCATCCCTACGCCAGCCTACTGGTTTGCAAGTGAGGAGTCAATCAATTGCATCAGCTCAAAGATTCACCTCAAGAGGTGGCTGGATGATCGCATTAAGGCAGAAACTAAGGAAGCAAGTCAGAGATTCTCAGGAAAAAGAAATCCACGACAAAAGAGCAGAGGCGGGGACAAGGATGAAGCAGCCACCGCATTTCTGATGGCACCTTGATCTTGGTCACCAAGGTCCTTGTTGCTTGCAACTCTAACCAAGACCCTCGGGGGCGGAGGTAAGATGGTGCAGAGTCAACAACACAGATTCCAGGAGTTGGGTAAGTAGCAAAACAAAGTCGTTTATTAGAGGAACTGGGCAAACCTTTATACCCCACCCCTCTCTCCCAGCATCTCACTGGGTGTCAAGTAGCCAGATATGATATTTTTTTCTCAGTGGCTAGCCTCATCAGCGGTCTCTATCTGTGCTGGCAGAGTTTAGGTTGGCTCATGGAGGAAGTATCAGTGGCACATATGCCAGCACTGCACCTGGGCCTGCTTGGCTAAGTTCCTCCTACAGTTCTTACACATAGTAGTTTTGGAGGAAGCAATGAACAAAGAAAGATGAATCTATGGCTCATGGGGCTGAGGTCTGTCTCCTAGCACAGGGCCTGGCTCTTGAGAGGTCCCTATATATTTATGCCTACTTGGAAATCATCTTGTACTAGATTGTTAACTGACATTTCCCAAACAAGTTCCATGAAACACATGCATAACAAGTAAAAAGAGTTGTCTCTTTTTGAGTAACTCCTCCATTCAGACACACAAATCCACAGACACTCCATATATACCTTCTCTTTGCTCAAAAAAAAAATTGAAAAATCAAGTTCAACATCCCCTTTAACTGATTTCTTTAAATCAAAAGGATTAGCTGGGCAGTGGTAGCACACATCTTGACTGTAACAATTGGGAGGCAAATGCAGGCAGATTTCTGAGTTCAAGGCCAGCCTAATCTACAGACTGAGTTCCAGAACTGCCAGGGCTACATCTTTTCTCAGGAAAAATAAATAAATCAAAAAGATTAGTGAGTTTTCAATCTCCAAAGAGGCCTACACTTTTTAAAATGATATTCCTCAAATTAGTTCAGTCAGCAATTCCTTTTAAAAGCACAACAATTAATTTTTCTCAAAGAAGCACCACAGAATAATCTAATGTCTGTGTCCTGTGTCTTCTTTCAGAACTGTCCAGGAGCAACCACGATGTTGACAATCAGAAGGCTCTCTAGAATATGAGTCTTCATTTTCTCCCATATTAATTTTATAAATTAACTCGTCTATTCTACATCATATTTAATATTATCCTCTCATGGAGACAATCTGTTTGTAATTTTATATGATTTCCTAAAGAAAGGATTTGAATAAATGCCAAAGAAAAGTGCTTATTAGTTTACTTAAGGGTATCCCTGTAGCTCAGCTTTTTAAATTAGGAGATCTAATTATCCAGAAAGGCTTTTTTAGTGACTATAAAACCTTGTTTATCAAGTATGATAAGGAGAGAAAGATATATATAAGAATGAAATAGTTTATGTTCTTAGAAACTTCTCTACACGGGCTGATAATCAAAATTTTAGGGCTACAGTGTAGCTCAGTGGTGATAGTTGCTAAGATACACCTGGGTTTGATCCCAGTACCACACACATCCTCACACATGCATGCACACACACATATATGCAAAACATAGGCATGCACAACACACATGCATGCACATTATTTACTTAACCGCATGTAATACATTTTTTTTTCTTCTGAGATTCTTTTCTCCTCTCTACATCCATGCCTGAATATATCATTTATTACTTTCCTCCTCATTCTAAATAGTAGGTGATTTAGATAAAACTCTAAAAACCTAGTAAATCTTCTGGGTCCTTTCTGAAGAAGGTTCATCTCCCCTTAACAGATCTTTTACTGTAAAGAGGCTGGTCAGCTGGAATCACATGAATAGCTATTAGTTAAGTGGTTACGGTGTGTGCCAGACACACTGCTAAATCCATCTTATGAATCACCTTGTTTATCAGCACAATCACATGATCTCTGGATCAGTACACATTTACTGTATTCAGGAAATGGACCATCCAGAAGAGATGCAGCTTTCTGACATATCTACTGGCAGCACCTTCCCAGAATTCAGGTTCTTTCCTGCTGTGAGGCTGGGAAACACATTCGGCTTTCCTTTCTGGATCCACCTAACATTTCTTGATAAGTAATATCGGAGCATATCTAATAATATAATATTCTTTCTGGAGTTTATGGCCTTGTCCCAATAATTTCATTAGAGCCAATCTCTGCCTCGGGTGTCTTCAAATCAGCCAACTAACCTCTTTCCCGCCCTATGCTGTAGGTCACTTTTTAGAGCCACAATACCACCTCTCCTAAATGTTTCTGTTTTGCCTGGATCCAATTTTTATTTCTTTTTCCTAAACATTCTGAACTTCTAAACAAGAAGCCAAGATTCTGCCACTAATTTATTATATGGCCTTGGAAGAAATCACTTAACTCATCAGGTCTCAGTTTCCTTGGGTATAAACTTAGGGTATTAGACTAGTCCCTTTCAGCTGGAAATATCTGTGATTTTAAGATCAAGTATGAAATCTTGAGAGGAGAATTGTTTGGGGGCGGGGGGGGGGAATAGTAAAAAGAAAGATATGACCAAGCCAAGAGATCTTTCTCATTTTACTCCCAAAGGTTCAGGACTATTTCATACATGTCCACATTTACTTAAAGACATTGAAAATTATGCTATTTCAAAGTGGCATGATAGTGTGTGTCTGCAATCCCAGTACTCAGAAGGCTGAGGCAGGAGGACTGCTGCAAGTATGAGGCCTGCCTGGGCTACATAGCAATATCCTGTATCAAATAATAATAATGATGATCAACTGCAGATATTTTACAAGCTGAGAAACAAGAAAGCCCTCATTTAAACATGGCTCCATGGTTCAACAACACCTTCCCCATGTATAAATAGAACATAACATTTACAGCCACTTACTCTGTAACGTATTTCTTTTGGCTGGGAGTTAACTATATGAGACTCTGTAGAACACTGACTTTTTCTTTATTTTACTGAACAAAGCCATGCTATTATGTAATGACAAGGGTCCTTGAGCACTCGATCTAATTATTACTGAGGGGTTTTGTTTGTTTGTTTTTGCAGATAATTATGACTCATATTCACTATCCACCTACTATCAGGTCTGACTCCATGCTTGATCATTTACATACATAATCTCGTTCTTTCAAAAAGCCTACAGGGTATGTATAATTACCCCACTTTCCTAACAATAAAAGTCCTTAGGGAGTACACTAACTTTGCTGAACAACCTCTAAATAAGAAACTAGGATGAGAAGCCAAGCTTGCAAGCCTGCTCTGACATTCTGCCCTGGAACAGCATAACATGCATCTATTCACTGTTTGAAAGAGTCACAAGACCTGTTGAATCCATATTATGCAATAATGCTTCTAAGTGTCAGGAACATCTTTTCAGCTTGATCCTATTATTGTCTCCATTGGGTAGGCATATAAACTGAAGCATATAGAAATACAACTTTTCCAGAGTTATAGAGTAAAAAAGACTCAAGCTTACTACCTCTTACCTGAAAACAACTTAAAATTTGGCAGAAGTTTTCAAATAACCAGTGAAATCCTTCCAGTTTTACAACTTTTGACACACATTTCAGAAATGTACAAAAAATTTACCTCTCTGGATGGAATATATTTCAGTACTCATAGCCCACTTCAATTGGGTCAGTTCCCCACTGTTTCTCTTCTTTTTGGGAAATGTACATGCCAATAATGATCATCAACCATGGTGATGGCAATGATTGACAATGATGATAACGAGATGATAATAATAAGAAGATGATGACAATGACAATGATAAGGGTAACATCAGGAACAGCAGATCCTAGACTCAACCATCTCTACTCTTAGGTACTATCTAACCATGGAGAACGCACTTTAAAATTTAAGTACCAAAAGTTCATTTACAAAGATGAGTGCCAGTCATCCCTTTAAGATTCTAAAACTGATGCTTTCTTATTGACAATTATGGTACACATAATGTTGTTAGCCTGAACAGAAACACTTAACAAGTATTTTGTCAAATAAATGAAAAAGAAAAACTTAAAAACAGAGCAGAAATAATATACTGCCAATTGTAAAAAGGCTTTAAATATCATAAAGTTCATGATAAACTTTAATTCCAAATAAAACTCATTGATGTTGTAAACATTCACTGTTTTGGAGTGTTTAAAATTTTATGCATAGAATCAAGTTCCCCACTGTTACATTAATTTTCCAGTGCCTTTTCAATAGCATCTTAAGAAAATGAACTAGAAGATGGATGCTTTACAATAGCAGTGCATTGGAGCCAAGGTAATGAGCCCTATGTCAATGTTTCCATTTAAGACACTTTTTTTTTCAGCAGTTTAATGACTGGACTATAAAAATGTGACTAAGTGGAACCTGGCAACTGCATTCTTAGTAACATTTTAAAAAACTGCAAGTAAACTAAAAGTAATGGCTTTCCATTGGGCAATTTTTAAATATAATTTGTAGGAACATACACTGTTAAGGAAAGTTACATAAAACTTTTGTTCAACTGGATTCATAAGTTTATTTTGGAAGTGTGTTGCCAAGTGCATTTAGTCAACTCTTTTTCTATAAAATGTTCTGTTATCTGAGATAGACGGCCATGTCTTTTCTTACTGGATATAGAATGCATCAGGAAGATTAGAATTATTCAACCAGTATTCATCAGAGCACTTGGGAGTTCAGATATGTCTACAAGGGTGATATACTGAGAAACAATAATAACATCAAATGGAAAATGAGACTTCATTGAAAGCCCCTGATAACAGTTCATAGAGTTGGAAACTTCAATCAGGAGTCAAAGACACTAGATTCAGCTTGTATCAGCTCTAAAAGCTGTTAGTTTGTGTGACCGAAGCAAGCTTTAACCACACTATAGCTTAGTCATCTCATTTTATTAAAAATGTTATTTTATTAAACATGTAGGTATGTTTTGCCTCTATGCATCTATGTGTAATATCTGTGTGCTAGGTACCTACAGAGGCCAAAGTGTGTTGTTGAACCCTCTGTACTGGAGTTACTAAGAGTTTTGAGCTGATATGTAGGTGATAGGACATAAACTTAGGGCTCTTTGTAAGAGTAAACACTGCCCATTACTGCTGAGCCATCTCTCTAGTCCCAGCCACCTCACTTTAAAACTGCCAGACAATAAAATGACCCAAATTCTATCTCATGGGTCAGTTCATTTAGCAAATAGCAAAAACTAGGCATTTTTAAACTTGCTTTATTTAAATATAAAATATTTTTATTAAATATTTTCTTTATTTATATTTCAAATTTTATCTCCTTTCCTCATTTCCCCTCCAAACCACCCCCCCATCCCATCCCCATCTCCATGCTCACTAACCCACCCAATCCAGCTTCCCTGTCCTGGCATTTCCCTATACTGAAGCCCTTCAAAAGACCAAGGCCCTCTCCTCTCATTGATGTCCCACAAGGCCATCCTCTGCTACATATGGGGCTGGAGCCATGGGTCCCTCCATGTGTACTCTTTGGTTGGTGGTTTAGTCCCTGGGAGCTCTGGGATTACTGGTTGGTTCATATTGCTGTTCCTCCTATGGTGCTGCAAACCCCTTCAACTCCTTGGGTCCTTTCTGTAACTCCTCCATTAGGACCCTGTGCTCAGTCCAATGGTTGGCTGTGTGCATTCACCTCTGTATTTGTCAGGCACTGGCAGAGCCTCTCAGGAGACAGCTACATCAGGCTCCTGTCAGCAAGCACTTGTTGGTATCCACAATAGTGTCTGGGTTTGGTAACTGTATATGGGATGGCTCCCCAGATAGGACAGTCACTGGATGGCCTTTCTGTCAGTTTCTGGTTGAAATAATGTCTTTGTATCTCCTCCCTTGGATATTTTGATCCCCCCTCTAAGAAAGCCGAAGTATCCACACTGTGGTCTTCCTTGTTCTTGAGTTTCATGTGGTCTGTGAATTGTATCTTGGGTATTCCATACTTCTGGGCTAATATCCACTTATCAGTGAGTACATACCATGTGTGTTCTTTTGTGATTGGGTTACGTCACTCAAGATGATATTTTCTAGTTCCATCCATTTGCCTAAAAACTTCATGTATTCATCATTTTTATGAGCTGAGTAAATGTAAATAATAATTTCTCTAAATGATGTATGATTAATTAGTAGTGACTGTAGGTTTGAAAATGATGTTTGTATTTGATTTGTTAATTCTCTAAGAATGAAGAATATTAAGTCACTTAAAGCATGTCAACTTCTGTGTCACTACCAAACATCTTCTTAACATGCCTAAGAGGCAAAAACAATCAATGTTTCCAGTGTTAATATTGAACAATGATACATTGCAGTGGTAGGAGGCATAAGCTAAAATATTTACCTAGTATGCAGGAGACCCTGGGTTCAATCATCAGGACAACAGGGGAAAAGGGGTATGGGGTGGAGTTGCCAAAAATCACATTTTGAATGCAGATTGATCAAAACACACTATAATGGGTAAAACACATGTTTTAGTTTTAATTTGAAACGAAAATTGTGTACATCTCATAAAGTGCCTAAATGAGTGCAAACAAGTTTCAATGGATCCAAATGAAATTGAGACATGATTTTGTCAGCATAAAATAAGAGACAGTAAGCCAGTCCCCCCCCACACACAAAATAACTTGAAATCTTTTTAAATTTTTATAGTAGTTTTCCTTTTTAAAAACAATTTTCAAATTCAAATACATTTTTATCCTTTTCTTTCCCTCTTCCAAGTCCCACTAGATCCTCTCCCCTTCTCTATCCACCCAACTTTAAGTTCTTTCTCAAAAAAGAGGCAAAAAACCAGTTCAACAACACACACACACACACACACACACACCAAAACAAAACCATGTCCAAAATGAAATGAAAAAAAAAATACTGTAACCTAATAAAACCATATAAAGAGATATGTGGAATCTAATTATATGTTAGTCTACTACTCCCAAATATGAAGCCTATCCTAGAGTGATTGAAATATCCAGTGCCCTTCTAATTGAAGAAACTGATTTTTTCCTCTCCCAGCAAGTATAAGAGAAAGCTTATCTGTTAACCTTTATACTAGTGGTTAAGCTTTCATTAATTTATTCATCTATTCTTTTTTTTAAATATAGTAAAATAAAACAAGAACTATCATACCAAAGTTGAACAAGATAAATCAACAGAAGACAAAGTGCTCTTGGAGTAGAGTTCAATGAGCACATACAGTCATTCTTTTTTTTGTTTTTGTTTTTTTGTTGTTTTTTTTTTGTTGTTGTTGTTGTTGTTTTGTTTTGTTTTATTTTGTTTTTTTTCCAATATTTATTAGATAACTTCCTCATTTACATTTCAAGTGTTATCCAGAACGTTCCCTATACCCTCCCACCTCCCGGCCCTGCTCCCCTACCCTCCCGCTCCCACATCTTGGCCCTGGTGTTCCCCTGTACTGGGACATATAAAGTGTGCATCTTTCCAATGATGGCCAACTAGGCCATCCTCTTCTATATATGCAGCTAGAGACATGAGCTCAGGGGGTACTAGTTAGTTCATGTTATTCTTCCACCTATAGGGTTGAAGACCCCTTCAGCTCCTTGGGTACTTTCTCTAGCTCCTGCTTTGGGAACCCTGTGTTCCATCGAATATCTGACTGTGAGCTTCCACCTCCATGTTTGCCAGGCATTGGTATAGTCTCCCACGAGACAGCTATATCCAGGCCCTTTCAGCACTATCTTGCTGGCGTATGCTATAGTGTCTATGATTGGTGGCTGATTGTGGGATGGATCCCTGGCAGCCACTACATTGGGTCCATCCTTTGGATTCATCTTCACACATGATCTCTGTAACTCCTTCAATGTGTGCTTTGTGCTTAATTCTAGGAAGGGGTGACGTGTCCATATTTTGATCTTCCTTCTTCTTGAGTTTCATGTGTTTAGTAAATTGTATCTTGGGTGGTCTAGGTTTCTGGGCTAATATCCACATATCAGTGAGTACATGTTATGTGAGTTCTTTTGTGATTGGGGTACTTCACTTAGGATGACGGCCTCCAGATCCATCCATTTGCCTAGGAATTTCTGGATATATGCCCAGTAGAGGTATTGCAGGATCTTTCGGTAGTACTTTGTCCAATTTTCTGAGGAACCGCCAGACTGATTTCCAGAGTGGTTGAACCAGCTTGCATTCCCACCAACAATGGAGGAGTGTTCCCCTTTCTCCACATCTACGCCAGCATCTGTTGTCACCTGAATTTTTGATCTTANTTTTATATTGTTAGTGACTATTGTGAAGGGTGATGTTTCCCTGATCTCTTTCTCAGCCAGTTCTTCCTTTGTATAGAGAAAGGCCATCAATTTGTTTGAGTTAATTCTATATCCAGCTACTGCACTAAAGCTGTTTATCAGGTTTAGGAGTTCTCTGGTGGAGTTTTTGGGGTCACTTATATATACTATCATATCATCTGCAAATAGCGATAATTTGAGTTCTTCCTTTCCAAGATAAAAACCACATGATCATCTCCTTAGATGCTGAGAAAGCATTTGACAAAATCCAACACCCATTCATGATAAAGGTCTTGGAAAGATCAGGAATTCAAGGCCCCTACCTAAACATGATAATAGCAATCTATAGCAAACCAGTGGCCAACATCAAACTAAATGGAGAGAAACTGGAAGCAATCCCACTAAAATCAGGGACCAGACAAGGCTGCCCACTTTCTCCCTACCTATTCAATATAGTACTTGAAGTCCTACCCAGAGCGATTTGACAACAAAAGGAGGTCATACAGTCATTCTTTAGGGTACAATATGCACACAGTCTTCCTTTAGGGTACAATGTGCACACACGTTTCCTTTAGAGCAATGAGAGCAATGTCTATGACTGACCTGACTCCTGCTTACTTCTCTATTGCTGTTCCCATCAACCATCTCAAGGACTTTCCCCTGAATCAAGGAAGAATACAAGGCCCAGATACCTACCCAGGCACATACCTTTGCAGAATGCTATCTTCAAGCACCAGGACATTCTTTGCCTACTATCTTCATTTGTGAACCAGCTCCCCTTGCCAGTTTAAAGTTTACCTTATTCTTTTTTTTCTTTTCAACTTTTATTAGATATTTTCTTCATTTACATTTCAAGTGTTATCCAGAAAGTTCCCTATACCCTCCCCCCTCCCGGCCCTGCTCCCCTACCCATCCGCTCCCACTTCTTGGCCCTGGCGTTCCCCTGTATTGGGGCATATAAAGTCTGCATGACCAAGGGGCCTCTCTTCCCACTGATGGCCAACTAGGCCATCNTGGGATGGATCCCTGGCAGCCGCAGTCATTGGGTCCATCCTTTGGAATCAGCTTCACACATGATCTCTTTAACTCTTTCAATGTGTGCTTTGTTCTTAATTCTAGGAAGGGGTGACGTGTCCATATTTTGATCTTCCTTCTTCTTGAGTATCATGTGTTTAGTAAATTGTATCTTGGGTAGTCTAGGTTTCTGGGCTAATATCCACATATCAGTGAGTACATGTTATGTGAATTCTTTTGTGATTGGGTTACTTCACTCAGGATGATGGCCTCCAGATCCATCCGTTTGCCTAGGAATTTCATATATTTATTGTTTTTAATAGCTGAGTAGTACTCCATTGTGTAAATATACCAAATTTTTTGTATCCATTTGTCTGTTGAGGGACATCTGGGTTCTTTCCAGTTTCTGGCTATTATGAATAAGGCTGCTATGAACATAGTGGAACATGTGTCCTTGTTACCAGATGGAATATCTTCTGGATATATTCCCAGTAGAGGTATTGCAGGATCTTTCGGTAGTACTTTGTCCAATTTTCTGAGGAACCGCCAGACTGATTTCCAGAGTGGTTGAACCAGCTTGCATTCCCACCAACAATGGAGGAGTGTTCCCCTTTCTCCACATCCACGCCAGCATCTGTTGTCACCTGAATTTTTGATCTTATCTATTCTTACTGGTGTGAGGTGGAATCTCAGGGTTGTTTTGATCTGCATTTCCCTGATGATTAAGGATGTTGGACATTTTTTCAAGTGCTTCTCAGCCATTCGGTATTCCTCAGTTGAGAATTCTTTGTTTAACTCTGTGCCCCACTTTTTAATGGGGATATTTGATTTTCTGGTGTCCACCTTCTTGAGTTCTTTATATATATTGGATATCAATCCCCTATCTGATTTAGGATTGGTAACGATCCTTTCCCAATCCATTGGTGGCCCTTTTGAGGACAACTGTCATAGAAAACAGAATGTCTTCGAAACGTTGAAATACTCCAGGGTAAACAGTTAAGAACTAGAATGTCGTGTTCGGAAACGACAAAACAAGTCCTTAAAAAGGGGTCACGGGTATAGTAGCTCCGAAAAGGGGTGAAAGAGGAGATATTCAAAGTCAGTCTCTGGTTTTATGTGGAGGTCCTTCAACCATAAAGTTTACCTTATTCTTGATTGATCCCCTCTAGACAATGAACACTCTCAGTGGCAGTCTATAACTTAGCCTCAGCACTTGACACATACTAATGAAGGATTCAGAGTGTTGCTTTCTCCTCCCAAAATTCTAAGCAGGCACAGAGAGAGAAAGCAAAACACAAATATGAGGAGCATGGGTTCCTCTACTGCAGCTCTCCAACACCCATCATCTTAGCCCCTATCTTCCTTTGAACCACACAGGTTACACCTACCTCAAAGGATTTGTGCAAGAAGACAATAAATGCAAATAATTTGGCACAATGCCTGGAGCAGCAGAAACAACACATGCATGACATGGCTTTTTAATTAACCATACTTGAAACAGTTCAGACCAAACAATGCAGAAAGTTAGGCTCCTTGCCAGAGGTGACCACCAAAGTCAATGATTAGAGCCAAGTTTTCCACAAGCGTCCCAAGCCCTCCTTGCTCCACATACTGCTTCTTGGCAGTGGGTCTCCTTAACATTGGGCCTGGACTATAAATGCACAGAGGCCCAAGGCTTTGAACAAGTCCCTCATGTCCTCTCACAGGTATCAGGTACCCATACATGTGAAGAGCGAATGACTCAAAACACAAACCAATCTTACACATGTCTTTGTGGCTTGAAAATAAAACTTGAGAAAACAGCCTTTTAGTGACTACATTTTCCTTCTAATTTAGGCCAAAATTATTTTTCCCTGTTTAGTAATGAATCAAGTAATTCATGAGTAAACTGGGGATTCTGCCTGAACTCAGAGTTGTCTAATAATATACAAAAAGTATATGTACTTAAGTTTTTGGAAAAAAATGAACTCCTGATATTGAATATCTCATTTCACTACTTTCAGTACCTTTGCTATCTGCCAAGGAGGGGGGGAACAACCAATAAAACCCATGAAGACTTATCATTTTCAACATTCACTTACAACATATAAATATAAAAGTTGCTTTCATTCCCTGCAACAGCAATTCATCACCTCATAAGCCAATATTTTCCTTATGGTTCTGCTTGTATCTCATTACAAAAAGAAAGAAAAACTTGTTATAATTTATAGTGATTTTCTTCTATAAAGTAATATGCATGCCAATATAACTTCCAAGTGTAGTTATAATATTGTACTGTAGGCAATGAGTAAGGAAGAGAAGGAAGCATCACTTCACAACTTGGACAAATATTAAAACCTTCTGACTGGAAACTCAATAGACTATGAATTCTGCTTCTTAACAGAGCATTTTTAATTTCTTCTCAATACCTTAGTCTAGGGTAGTCAAATTCTCAGAAAGCAAAAAAGCAAACTGAAAATACAGTGCTTTTTAGTCAAAGATATTCTTGGTAACTAACTAATAGAGCATTGACGATAAGCCCACTTCCCATATTCTGTCTGCATGCAGCCTGCAGGAAGATGACCTTGGCCATGGGACCTCTTTGCCTCTTACCCTAGTTGGCAGGATGTAGACAAAAGTCCCTGACTCGTGTTTGGTGCTCCAAAGGCCTTCAGTGGCCACCATGATTAAAACTGTGAACTGTGGTAATAGTCTCTCAAACATTTGCTACAGGACGAAGGGGAGAGGAACCCATGTACATGTGAAACTGATATTGAAGGTATTCTGTGAATATGAGTCCAACATGACAGCAGTGCGTCCACTCAAATCCCAGGAAGGAGGCCAGCTAGTGCAGATTCCATCTAAGGACAGGCAGAGCCAGGAGGAATGATGATTTCCTAGGGAAGACACAATTTCTGAGAGTTCCCACCTGAAGAATTAGTAACAAACCTTTTACTGGGAGATCCTTAGTTCCCATCACTCAGATACACAATGATATCTGACCTAGTATTTAATAATTAATTAGTATAGTTATTTCAGGACAAAAAAAAAAAACACTACACAGGAAAGTAGATAACAAACAAAAATAACTTTTTATACTGCTTAAATATAAAAATGTGAATCAAGGGCTAGAGAGATGGCTCATCAGTTAAGAGCACTGACTGCTCTTCCAAAGGACCTGAGTTCAAATCCCAGCAAGCACATGGTGGTTCACAACAATCCGTAATGGGATTTGACTCCATCTTCTACAGTGTCTGAAAACAGTATACTTACATATAATAGATAAATAAATCTTTTTTTAAAGGTGAATAAAAACTTAGGAATAAAGTCACAAAAAGATATTCATTTGTTTTAAGTCAGTTAATATAATATGAAGTTAAGGTTCTTATGATGTGTGTGTGTGTGTGAGTGTGTGTGTGTGTGTGTGTGTGTGTGTGTGTGTGTTACTACTTTGGACAATAAACTACCATGAAATTGAACACATAAACAAACTGACTTATGAAACATTTTATCCTCAAGAAATTTCTCTTTCTGTCTCTACATCTTTGTCTTTCTTTGTCTGTCTCTCTGTGCCTCTGTCTCTGTCTCTCTCTCTGTCTGTCTCTGTCTCTCTCTGTGTCTCTCTGTCTCTGTCTCTCTCTCTCTCTCAAACACACACAAACACACACACACACACACACACACACACACACACACACACACACACACTTCAGTGTCTCCCAGGGATAAAATCCAGGTATCAGCTGTGCTGATATCCTATCTGGACACTGACTAGGAAAGATCACCCTCCCAATCTCCTTGGCTGGTTGACTAATTTACCCGCTTTGTAGGACTAACAGTATGGTCTCAATCTCATCTGTGGAACTTGCCCATCTTGAAAGGGTATCAGATTGCAGCTGTTTGGATTTTTAAAGACATCTAATATATTAGAGGTACACATATGCAGTAAAAAGAAAAAGAGGCTGACCCACAACCTTAGCTCTCTACTTTTGGCATTGCCTAAATGCAAGTCCCAATCTCTAACAGCCTCCATAGAAAGGAAATACAGGTGAGTATTGGAGGGTTATCTAAGCACATCACTGCAAGCCATACCAGTCCTTTCTATTGTGAAATAAGCTAACCATATCCTTCTGGCTTAGAAACTTCACTGAAAATATTTCTCAAAAGAAATATTAATTAAAAATAAGACAAAATATATTCAATTCCTAAGCTAATATATATTACCCAACTACTTCCATCATCATAATACAAATTGAATTATATATTCTTTAACATCTTCCACTCAAATCTAGAGAAACACCATGATAAAACATCAATAGATATAGATATATAAACAGGTACAGATACATAAGTACATTTATTCAGGCAGACATTCCTTGGTGGCTGGCATAGCACAGGAACAAGCAGGAAAACTCTCCAGCACTGCCGCAATGCTGGTAGAACTTCAATGTCTGTGTTTACCTCACCACTGCCCTGGTACACCACAGTTAAGATACCACCCTCCTACTAGCACTAAATCTGCTGTTTATCATTATCGTAAATATTTCCTGGGATTCTTTTTCAAAAGTGTACATTACAAGCCAAATTGTATAACTTGTTTGCTTCCTAAAAGGCATTGCCAGACAGTTTTCCAAGAGCAGATTGCCTACTAAGATAGGCTGGGGCTTATGCAAATGTAAGTCACAAAATTACAACTATTGTAAGCTTTATTACTTTAATTACAGTAAGGCAAAAAATATTCTGTCTGTGTGTGTTTACATGTGGACTTAGATGTAAAATACATTACAATCATAGAAATCTTGTTCTTTATTTTTGTACCACTGGTTTACTTTACAATTTATTGATACTCACTATACAGTATAGGCTATGTGCTACCGTTGTTGTGAAAAGAACTTGATAGAACCACAATGATAGAAGAACTTATGGCCTCAGACATTTCCATGTCAGTGACCAGCTCCACTGTCTCTGGACTGTAAAGCAAATAATCTTGGCAGGGAAAGTGACAAAGTAAGCCTGGTCCCCTATGTTTTCAGGAAGCAAAGAAGGAATGATGACTCACCCTTCTCCTTTTCAGTCTATGCAAGCTGCAGAGTATGGAGTGGTATTGCCCACACTCTTCTTCCTCTCAGTTGACTGTCCTGGAAATGCCCTCACAGGCACATCTAATGATCTACATTGCCAGTCTCTGGCACTTCTTAATCTATGTAAGCTGACAAAGCAGATTAATCATGATAGATAAAAACTAAAGGAAAAAGATATTGGACAAAAGTACTTTGTGTTTTAGTGACACAATTTTGTTAAGACCATTGGTTCTCAGTCTGTTAATGTATCAAAAACCAGTTATCAAAGTTCCAAAAATCCAAGTTGAATTTAATTTCCTTTTTGTTTTACTTTTTATTTTTTGTATTTCAATAATTACTCTCTCTTTTATTTTTTCTTTATTTACATTTCAAATGTTATCCCTTTTCCTGGTTTCCCCTCTGAAAACCCCCTATCCCCTCCTTCCTCCCCCTGCTCACCAACCCACCCACTCCTGCTTCCTTGTCCTGACATTCTCCTACACTGGGGCCCTTCACAAGACCAAGGGCCTCTCCTCTCATTGATGTCCCACAAGGCCATCCTCTGCTACATATGGGGCTGGAGCCATGGGTCACTCCATGTGTACTCACTGGTTGGTAGTTTAGTCCCCAGGAGCTCTGGGGTTACTGGTTGGTTCATATTGTTGTTCCTCCTATGGGGCTGCAAACCCCTTCAACTCCTTGGGTCCTTTCTGTAGCTCCTCCATTGGGACCCTGTGTTCTGTGCAATGGTTGGCTGAGAGCATCCACTTCTGTATTTGTCAGACACTGGCAGAACCTCTCAGGAGACAGCTATATCAAGCTCCTGTTAGCAAGCACTGGCATCCACAACTCTTATTGCTTTTCACTTTGAGAGATGATTGTGTCATCTGGTTACTCATCCTAACCTCTCTGTGTTCACAGTTCAATTATCACATCACACTACTGCCCCCATTTTCCATCCATCTATGTTTGTTCTACAACAATGTGAGGTTTTTGAGGGTATGAATCATGTTGATAATAGCCCTTAGTCCTTTCTTTCCATAATAATCATACAGTAAGTGTTTACTAAACTAAGTAAATGAAAATTTTGGCCTTGAAGAATATGAAATCATATTCCAAACTTGCTCTTGGTAATTAAGTAGTGACCTAAATAAGTAGGGCAGGTATCCTTTCTTTCCAAGTGCTAGCTACTCCAGAGAAACTCAGAATAAATGTCAGATCAGGGCATTAGTTGAAATTCAAGGTTTATAAATGTGAAATTAGGCCTAGAACTTCATTATCTTCTGGAGACTGGCAGAAAATATTCCCTGGGGACCCTGTAGCCCAGAAGATGGCTCAAGAAACGTGGGAATCATCTCTGAAGTAAGCATGCTACCCCATGAGAGGTCACTTAATCTCCTTGGCCACACACAAACCTAATGAGAACCACAGTGAAAGACTATTGAACTCTCAGTCTTGTGTGTAGGAAGATTAGAACAAGGGCAGCCAGGGAACATGAGAGCAAAACATGGTGTCTTCTCCAAATGAAAGGCAGCTTGAACTTGGTGCTGTGCTATCCTCTTCCCTAGAAGTATTATATATATCTACTGTGACACAACAACATGGCTTAGAGTTATGAATAAAGTAACAATGAGAAACAACAGATGTGATTGGGTCAAATTAAACACTATGACTGATGCAAAACCATCTCCTACAGCAGACAATAGCTAAAAACCATTTCAGAGACCCCTGTTAGATCTCCATGGGGAAGAAGGTTAGAGCAGTTCTGTGTCCAGCTGCAGCCAAGTGGCTCTGGTGAGGTGGCTGAAACTACAGATGTTCTTCTCTTCATGCATTCCAGCCCTTCAACAACAGTTACCTAAACCACCACCAAAGGTGGCAGTAAAGCTTATCAGAGTTTTAAAAGAGGACATGGTTCAGTTAAAGTTAGAAGAAACCACCCTGACAGCTTACGGTTTTCACTTCTACATGCACTTGCACCAAGGAGCACCCCATGAGAAGATCTACGGTAGAAGCTGGGGCCAAAGGACTATGGACTTCTACAAATCTGTACGCACAAAAAAGGGGGGGGTAAGCTACAGTATCTAGGTGCATATATAGGTTCCTTGTAAAGATGCTACTGAGGTTTATAGGAGCCCATAGAAATGGCTACCACCTTCGCTTCCCAACATCGCCAAATCAGACAGAGCATCAAGAAGTAAACTATTAACTAGATCCCCATATAAGTACCTGTATGCTAGAAGTTTTACCCCAAAGGTGCTGCTCTAAACCTCACTTAGAGGTATCTCACTGAGTGATATTTCACTGAGATGATACCCCACTGAGAAGATACATCAGTCAGACAAGACTTTATTGAAAAGATATCTCACTGGGATGGTACCTCACTGAGATGAAACCTATCCCAAATCTCTTTTGATCAGAAGTGAGGACAATCACTTCATTAAGGGAACAATGCATCAAGAAGGAATGAAAAATTCTAAACACATAGCAATCCAACACTAGTATACCTAATTTCATAAAAGAAACACTATTGGATTTAGACACTGGTTAACCCTAAGAGAATAATAATGTTCAATATCACATTCTTGCCAACATATAGATATCCCCAGTAAAAAACAATAATTGATGGAAACATTTGAGTTAAATGTTATTATAAATAAAATGAAACTAACAGACAACATATTCCACAAAGGCACTGCAGAATATTATTCTCAGATCCTATAGAACAAGGAGTTTGAAGAAACACAAAATAAGTCTTAAGACATACAGGAAAATTGAAATAATTTCTTATTTTCTCTTTGACCAAAATGAAATAAAGCTAGTAATAAACATCAAGATAATCTATCAAATACATACAAACATGTCAAGATTAAGCATCACAGAGCTGAATGATGAATCCACAACAAAAAGAAGAAAATCTAAAAATACTTAGAACTGAAAGAAAGTACAACATACCAAAATGCTGAGGATATAAGAAAAAATGACACTAAAACAGAAGTTAATACAAATATTAAAAATCAGAGGGTTTTCAAATAAATAATTTAATGGTGCACCTTAGAATACTGGAAAAATAACAACAAATAAAGCACAAGGTTAGTAAAAGCAAATAAGTAATCAATACCAAGGCAGAAATTAATGGAATAGGAATGGAAAGGTCAATACAAAGAATCAATGAAACAAGATTTACTTATTTGACAAGATAAATGAGATTAACAAACCCTTAGCCAAAGAAAGACAAACCCCAAGTTAATAAAATGTATGATAAAAGGAGATGTAATAACACATATTGATTCAGAAAATTAATTGGACATATAATAAAAATTAACATTGCACTCAATTAGATAAATTAAAAGGAGGTAAATGCCTTCAATCCCAGCACTTGGGAGGCAGAGGCAGGTAGATTTCTGAATTTGAGGCCAGCCTGGTTTACAAAGTGAGTTCCAGGACAGCCAAGGCTATACAGAGAAATCCTGTCTCGAAAAACCAAAAAAAAAAAAAAAAAAAAAAAAAAAAANAAGGAAAGGAAAGGAAAGGAAAGGAAAGGAAAGGAAAGGAAAGGAAAGGAAAGGAAAGGAAAGGAAAGGAAAGGAAAGGAAAGGAAAGGAAAGGAAGGAAAAGACAGACAGATCCATATGAAGTCTAGTAAAGACTTCAAAATCTTACAAGAAGAACATTAGTGTTTCACAGACTAGTCCATGGACGGGAGAAATGACTTAGTGGGTACATACACATTTGTTTTGTCTTGTTTTGTTTGTTTGTTTGTTTGGGGTCTCTTGGGTTTTTTGTTTGTTTGTTTTCTTTGTTTTTGCTTTATTTTTGTTCTGTTTTTGTACTTGCAGAGAACATGGGCTCAATTTCCAGCAATGACATTATAGCTGACTTCTGTATTTCCAGAAGATCTGACACCTTATTCTGGCCTCTGTGGACACCAGGTATGCATATGGTGCACAGACTCATATCCAGGTTAAAAAAAAAACAATATATATAAATAAAATTAAAATGTTCTATTAAAATAAAGAATAATAAGAACTTCTTTCAATGTAGTAAATAATATCCTGCAACCAAAGCCAGATAAAGACACTAGTCAAGAAAACTGAAGACCAATACCTCTGATGAACATAGATTTAAAATTCTTAATGAAATACTTGCAAATATGTCAAAAATTCCATTCACCAGGTTGAAGTCTGCTTCATTTCATACTTCATTCTTGTATAAGAATGCTTCAACAAATCAATGAATATTACAATACATAAAGGGACTCAAAGACAGGATTTACATGATTATCTCAATAGATGCAGAAAAGAGTATCTCAATAGATGTTTGACAAATCCAACATCTCTTAACAATAAACTTGGAATTGAAAATATGTTAAAGGTTTTAGACTATATCTCAGTGAGTTTTCCTGTTGTCATAATAAAATACTCGGGAAGAAAATTGATGAGAGAAAGTGCTTATTTAGTTCATAGTTCTATGTTCACAGTCTATCAGTGCAGAGGAAATAAGCAGAAGTCTGAGGCAGCTAGTCATATTGCATTCTCAGTAAAGAAACAGTCAAGATTCCCTGCCTAGACAATGATACCACCTACAGTGGGCAGGGCTTTCTCAATGTAATCAAGGTAACCCCCCACAGACATACCAAGAAGCCTATATTCTAGATCATTCTAAATTCTGTCAAGTTAACAACTAACATTAACTACCACTGATAACTCTACAAGCAACTCTTTCTTAGATAGATTCCACTGAAATCAGGCACAAGACAATGGTGTTGACTGTTCTTACTTTTATTCATTACAGTGCTGAAAAATCTTAACTAAAATAACAAGACATGAGAAGTAAATTATAGGTATATAAAAGGAGAAAATTCAAAATTGCAATTTCATTCATACTTGTCTTTTAAAATAACTAGGCATAAACCTAAGAAAGTGAGTGAAAGATATTAATATATTGGTAATTAAATTATGAAATACTTGGGGGAGGAAGGAAGAAGAAAATAATTAAATATTTTGGAATATACTTAGAAACATTTTTATAGCAGAAAAAAACTTTTTTTAAAAAATGTGTATTGCTTAAAAGTGATATTAGAACATAAAATCCTTGACCTCAAATCCTCTAGGGATAGCCCACCCTGAACTTTAAATAATTAGCCTAAAAGGTAGAATTTATGATGTTTTGCTAGAAAACTAAAATTTTTTTCAGATGAATTTGAGAAGGACAGTCTGTCCCTTCTCAAAAATGGTGGGTGGATTTCTGGATTTTTCCCACTCTGATGTAGTGCACTCTGTCCCCATGTCCCTTCTCTGTGGTATCCCATTCCCCTTTGGACAGAGTGCTTGCGAAGAGAGGAAACTAGAAACTTCCTTGACCTATTTATGTTTTTCAAGGTTTATTTTAACTGAAAAAAAAAGTACTGTTACCAAAGTGTAAGAAAGGAAAAAAAAAAAACAAAGAGAGGTAGAAAGGAAGAAAGAAAAGAAGGAAAAGGGAAGGAAGGAAGAGAGGGAGGGAGGAAGGGAGAGAGGGAGGAGGGAGGGAGGGGAGGAGGAGGAGGAGGAAGGAAGGAAGGAAGAAAGGAAGGAAGGAAGGAAGGAAGGAAGGAAGGAAGGAAGGGGAAAGGGAAAGGGAAAGGGAAAGGGAAAGGGAAGGAAGAAAGAAATCAACTCCAAATGTACAGAGACCTTGATGTAAGACCCAAGATTCTAAAGGTAATAGAGAAAAGAATAAAGAGAAAAACACTCCAAAATATTGGAATAGGCTATTTTCTGAATAGGACCCTTGTCACAAAATAGTACCCATAGGCTGATGAAATCTTTTAAATTTAAAAATCTTCTGCACAGGAAAGAAAACAATTAGAAGAGACAGCCTTAAAAGACATAGGAGGCATTTTCACTAATCATTGCTACCTGGGCCTATACCTATCCTGAAAGAAGAATAACATCTAAAAAAATTCAAAAAGTAAAATAAAATGCACACCAAATAAAGAAATATCTGAATCAATAAATGTACTAATTATATGTGCAGGTTAGTTCAATAATTAAGCTATAATAAATAGTTCTAGAACAAATGCTGATTTGTAAGTATCTTTCTGATACAATGATTTAAAGTCCTTAGAAAAAATGGCCAGGAAAACAAAATGTCTAAATTGAGCAAATTATAGGGTACACATAGCCAATAAACATAAAAAGATTATCAATATAATGAGTCATCAGAAAATTTATATGTCATTATGTCTAATTCCAGTCAGAATGGTAGTCATCAAGAAAACAAACTAGAACAAATGTTGGCTACTATGCAGACAAAAGGCAATGGTCACACTGCTGGTAGGAACATCAATCATCCACCCACTGTGGAAATCAACACAATGCCTCTCAAGATATCTCCTGTGTGACTGAGCATCACCGAGACACTAATCACAACAATTAGGTTGTAGAACCAACCTAGGTGTCCATCCCCAAGAAGAAGACAATAAAGAAACTGGGTTTTGCATGTACTCTGTAAATAGTTAACCACAAACACTAATGAAGCTATATTGTCTGAAGTAAAAATGAATAAAAGCAGGCATAATGATATTAAGCAAATTAAATCAGTCTCAAAAAGTTTCATTTGTATGTCCTAGACTCTATGTAAAGATAGATAAAATCATAAATGAGCAGAGGACATGAAAGCAGAGGCAAAGCTGACTGGGGAACTAAGACAAGACAGAGGGAAGTAAGGAAGAAAAATGGTTAGTGGGATACTGGGAGAAATATCCTCTAAGTTATTATACAATGTATCTTAAATTTGCATAAAGTGGCCTTAGGTAACTCTGTATAATTAAGTATAAGCAAAATGAAATAACAACTTGGCCTGACCACTGAAAATGAAGTTACTCTTGGCAAAGAAAACAATAACCGTTAAGAGGAATCACTAACTAGGAAAAAGAATGTGCAGAACATTGACCCCCTGGTCCTTTTAGCAGTTTATTTCACCAGAAATTATCTGTTCCTGTGTTCTTTGTGTCATCTTCTGACCTCTGCAGGCAACAAGCAGACATGTGGCATACATATATGCAGGCAAAGCACTCATATGTATAAAATAAATAAATATAAACAAACCATTTGAAAGAAAGGAAGGAATACTACTAAATTCATTCTATGAATTCAGTCTTAGCCTGATACCCAAACTAAAGAAGATATGCTAAAGGTAATATAGACAAGTTTCCTTCATGGACACAGATTTAAAATTTTTCAGTAAAATTATTGCAAAATCATATTTAAGAACACATTAAGAGGCTGATTTCTATGATGGTTTGAGACTATCCTGGTCTACATAGTGAGTTCCTGGCTACCGAAAGCTAAAATGTGAGACCCTGTCTCAAATTACATATATATTACAATTATTATATATTATATAATAATATATTAAGATACATAATAATATATATTATTTGTTTATATATTTATGTAATATATATATATACATTATATATTATAATATATAATACACTAAGAATACACACCATGCATGATGAAGATGATTGCAGCCCAGGGAGGCAAATTTGGTTCAACATATAAGAAATCAATAAATGTAGTTCAGTACATATAGACTTGAGGACAGAATTCACATGAGCATTTCAACAAACACAGAAAAGGCCTACCATAAAGATAGATAGATAGATAGATAGATAGATAGATAGATAGATAGATACATATATATATATATATATATATATATATAGAGAGAGAGAGAGAGAGAGAGAGAGAGAGAGAGAGAGTTAAATGTTAAATATGAAACACTACAGCCAACACTCTACCTAATGAGAACAAAACTGAAAACATGACCGTAAAATGAAGTAAGGGTACTAACTCTCATATCACTTCATATAGGTAGCACTAAAGTCTCTGCTAGAGCAAAGCATGGGAGACAGGAAGAGGGATTTAAGCAGGAAAGAAAGAAACTACAGTGCCCTTATTTGCAGGTAATATGACTCTAATGACTATGCTAGGAATATTTTAGAACTAATAAATACTTTCAGAAGAATATTAGTTAGATACAACTTCTACATATAAAAATTAATAGCTTTAATGTAATAATTATGAACTTGCTAAAAATAAATTATGTATAAAATCCCATTTATAATTGTTTTTTTTTAATATCTAGAAATAAACCTATATAGAGAAGTAAAGATGATTCTTGACAATTAAATACCTCCCATGCTCGTGGACTGGCAAAATCAGTCTCATACAAATGGCAATATTCCAAAACCTACAATATGATAGAACCCTTATCAAAATTCCAGCAACATGCTACACAGTAAAAACAAATAAAAATAAACAAAATAACAACAACAAAAAAAAACGAAAAAAAAAAAAAACCACTTACCTAAATTTCATATTGAATCACCAAAGGTCACAATTAGCCAAAACAATCCTAAGGAGAATACTTAACAAAGAAGCCTTACAGTGTTTAATTGTAAACCGTACTACAGAACCATGGTTTGTTGATTTCTGTTTCTGCTTTTGATTCCATAAGAATGAAATACTATGAGTACAAATCAGAAATGTAGACCAGTGAAATACAGAGAAGCCAGAAATAAACACACAGTTACCAATGGTCCTACTTGTGATTCTATTGTGGTAAAAGTTTGTAGCCAATATAAGTGGAAAAAGAAAGGATTTATTTGGTTCCTGCCACAGAAACTCAAAACAGTAACCTGGAATAGGAACCAAAACAGAGACTAAAGACATATGCAGCTTACTGGCTTGCTTACTCTGGCTTTCTCAGATACATTTTTAATACAATTCAGGCCTACCTGCCTAGGAATAGAACTTCCCACAATGGATCAGGCCATTCTATATCAAGAAGTAATGAGAAAATGTCCACACAGGTATGCCTACGGACTAATCTAAAGAATGCAATTTCACAGTTGGAAATTTTTCTCTTCCCAAGATAATTGTTTGAAAGTTAACAGAACACATGATGTTTTCAACAAAGGGTCAAAAAACATACATTGTGGTAAAATAACACTTCTTTAATAAATGGTGAGAGGGCTCTGGATTTATGGCCATACAAGAATTAAACTAGATCATTATTTCTCACCCTGAACAAAATAGATTCAAAATGTATCAAAGGCCTAAATATAAGACACTTCTAGAGAAAACACAGTACACACAAAATGAGTTCTCTCCTGTACAATGTAATACCTTAAATAGCTAAATCTATCTACTTCAATTTAAAGTACACCCTTCTTCAAATAGTATATAAGTGATTTTCCATACTTAAGGACTTATGAAGTTTTTAAATATGTAAATCTTTAATACATCTGGTGTTTGTTCTGGTGGATGAAGTGAGTTAGAAATTTGACTTTCCGAAATGAAGTAAAAGGGAAGCCTGAAACAGCTGGGAGAAGCTCTAGGAAGGAGGCCAGACACAGACAAGCAATATTCTTGATGGGAAACCATAAGAAAAAGAAACCGGCTATGGAAAGCTGGAGTGCGGAACAGCAGCTTCCCTATAGACAGACGGTAAACCAAGCTGAGGGGAGCTCCCTCTACATGGCTTGCTGTGTCTATAACTTCTTCCAAATTACCGAGTCACTAATATAAATGTATGTTACCTAGTTATTCAATTTTAAATCGTAAGGAAGTACTCATTTATCATACAAGAGAATGCTAACAAAACCCAAAAGGAACCTAACAGTGCTGTATATTTTTTATGAGATAAATAGTAAGTTAGAAGAACTCTTTATTACCTAAGAATGAACAAACATAAAAAGATAAAATAATATTAATGAAGACATTATGACCTACAAAAGAATATAAATTCAATGTGTAGAAAGCACATAGCAGAAAAAAACAAGTGAATTTTAGTAATTATTCATTTATGCTTGCCTGACAGTTAAACACTTTAAAATCTCTACAATGAAAACTCAAAAGTAAGCTAAAGAAAAAAAAAATAACAATTTCATTAAAAGAAAGAATAAGGAGCAAATCTAAAACAGTACTAAAGTCTGTGTAGCTCAGACTGTGTTGCAGAAAATATAGTGTCATGTGAAGTACAAAAATGTGCCCAGGGAAAAATGAAAAGGAACAGAGCATGAAGATAAGTGTGCCAATCCTCCAAAGAATAAAACTATAAAATATACAGCCAGATGGTGATGGCGCACACCTTTAATCCCAGCACTTGGGAGTCAGAGGCAGGCGGATTTCTGAGTTCGTGGCCAGCCTGGTCTACAAAGTGAGTTCCAGGACAGCCAGGGCTACACAGAGAAACCCTGTCTCAAAAACAAAACAAAACAAAACAAAAACTATAAAATATACTTTCTGGAAATAATGTCTACAAATAATGTTAGAGAAAAAAATCTAAACAAATAAGATAAAACATCTGAATGACCTGAGAGACTTCCACTGGGTGTGACTGTAGTGGCTGTTATTACTGCAGTTCACCTTATCTTACAAAGAGTGGAAATCAGCTAGTTGTATGATATGCACTCAGTGTCAGGAATAGGAAACTCTTTTAAAAAATGCACTTTGGCTAATATGGACTTAAGTTTATCCTCCAATTGTCTTACTAACAAGTTAAGTAGATGTATTGATTAAGGTTAAATAGTCTCTGTCTAAATCAAATGTGGTAGTAAGTAAGCCAAGAATGGGGGCATAGCTTCTGCTGGGATAACTATTATCCTGACCTGAGTGACACAATTTGTGGGGTGGGAAAACCACAAAAGAAACTATAGCATATGCAACCTTCCTGGTACCCTGTACTTCTACCTAAGAAGAAGAAACTACACATTTGTTATCCCTATGACCCTAGTACAGGAAAGACAAATGAACATTAAATGGGGATGGCAAAAGTGGTTGAGGCTTCAATCAAAAGGCAGGAAGAAAAAAAAAAAAAAGCCCTGCCTCTTTTATGGCCAATATAATCAATAACATAGCCTCTTCAGATTTTTCACAGTACATGGCCCATTACCTATGTCAACAGATTAGTAAGAAGTGAGAGGTGATATTTAGCCTGTCTATATTCATTCAGATTAATCAGAGACTTGGTACATTAAATAAAAGTAATGAGCTAAATAAAATTGCAAATCTGTTAACCAAAAACTTTACCTAATATAGGGTGAAATTAATTAAATCTAAGCAAATCTTGATGATTACTTTTCAATAATATGAAAACTCCATTCTGTAATTTTTTTCCTAGTGCTTTTTGTTTTGCAATTTTTTTATTGGTTATTTTGTTTATTTACATTTCAAATGTTATCACCTTTCCCGGTTTCCCCGTCCTCAAATCCCCTATCCCATCCCTCCTCCCCCTGCTTCTATGAGGGTGCTCCCCCACCCACCCACCCTCCCACTCTCACTTCACCACCCTAGAATTCTCCTACACTGGGGCATTGAGCCTTCACCTCTCTCCAAATTTTTAAAGGCCTAAATTACTCATTCATCATGGAACACGTGGGATGGAACATCATCTAACTTTTCATTAGGGAAAGAATACTTTCATAAATTCTATATGCTCATTTTCTTGCACTTTTCTAACAACAGAGGAAAGGTAACATAAAATTATGTAAGGTACATAAAACACATCACTGATGGATACTGAAGAATACTCCCTCAAGGACATGTTCCTAAAGTCTATATCCTACTACATGGTTGTTAATTACAGCTTTATTCACAATAGCTAGGAAATGGGATCAGCCAAATGCCCATCAACTGAAGAATGGATAATGAAAATGTGGCACATATATGCAATGGAATTTTAAATAACTATAAGGAAAAATAAAATTTATTTTCAAGTTGCTTGCAATATGTAATTTGGATGAAACTGGAAAAAAATTATACTATGTGACATAACCAGGCCAAAATAGACAAATGCCGCATATTCTCTCACATGTGGATCCAAGCCTTAATCTGTTAGTTTCGTGACTTTAACTTGGAGCACCTGTGGAAGTAAGGAAACCATAAAAAATGACTTTGGGAGAGGATAGTAAAAGGTAGTAAAAAGTAGCGAGTAAAAGGAAAAGAAATAAGAGTCTACTGTAGGGGTAAATGTTTGTACATGGAGCAAAGTGGGGGTAATGGAGAGAAAAAGATGGATGGGAGAGAATTAACCAAAATACAGATTGCAAGAAAATCTCATATGGAAGTGTTCTTTGTAAGCCAATTAAATTATATATGTTTTAAAGAATTATAAGGGAAATGTCCTACATTGTTGGATACTGTTGCTTCTAAAGCTTAGGGATAATTAAGCAAAAACCTCAGTGCCAGGTGGGGGGTATCTCCTTATGAGTTGTTGGTCAAGGACATACCTGACACTCCCAAACTGAATCAGACTCTAGCTTTCCTCATGGTTACCTGCCAGTAAAAAGGAAAAGACCCCACTGTTGAAGACATTACATACCTTCACAAATGGATATAGAGAAATGAATTTGGAATTGAGCTAAAAGCTTCCTCCCTACTGGCTTTCATAGTAGGGGAAAGTTCTGTGCAGGCTGCTGAGGGAGGAAAGACATCAACAGTCCTAACCAGCTGTGGACCCTAGGAATAGCCACGTCAACCAGCCAGACAAGATGTGCTTATAGATGTAACACGGCTGTTATAGAGTTAACTGACTGATTTCTGATTAAATGTGAGGCCTATACCATGAAATTCATGTCAGGAATGGAAACCCAGTCAAAATCACATGACTAAGGGGGAATTAGGCCCAAAAGGGGAGCATAAAATTACATGTAACTAAATTGATATGTTCCAAATTACTTGCTATATATCCATTTTTGTAGTTACAACAAATGCTATTCTCTGTATTAAGCACTAAAACTTCTCTTTGTTATGAAGGGTGATGAGTACAGAACTACTCTGTCTTGACATAAGTTGAATACTATACCCTAAATAAGACTGTATTCTATGATGCCTTCTACGCCTCAGGGATATTATGAAGAAGGAGATTTTAAGAATGGAAGAGCCAACCTGGGCCTAGAGCTGACCTGTGCCACAATTCTCCATACCCAAATCCTGCTGGGTAAGAGCTGGTCTCTGAGGGTTGCTGACACACCTAGGAGCACAGATGAGACCACATTTCTGCTCAAATTCCTGGCCCAAGAGGGACCTGCCCAGAGGCATCAGGAAACAGGAACCAAGAAACAGCCAGGGACAGGATCCTTCCAGTTTCTATCTGCAACCCAAAACTGACAGAACACAGATAACCAGGTAAAAGCCCTTAAAGAGGAAACACAAAAATCCCTTAAAGAATTATAGGAAAACACAAGCAAACAGGTGAAGGAATTGAACAAAATCACACAAGATCTAAAAATGGAAATAGAAACAAACAAAAAAAAAATCACAAAGGGAGACAACCCTGGAGATAGAAAACCTACGAAAGAGATCAGGAGTCATAGATGCAAGGTTCTCCAACAGAATACAAGAGATAGAAGAGAGAATCTCAGGGGCAGCAGATACCATAGCAAACATTGAAACAGTCAAAGAAAATGCAAAATTCAAAAAGCTCCTAACTCAAAACATCCAGGAAATCCAGGTCACATTAAGAACACAAAAGCTAAGAATAATATGTATAGAAAAGAGTGAATATTTCCAACTAAAGGGCCAGTAAATAAATATATTCAACAAAAGTATAAAACAAAACTTCCCTAACTTAAAGAAAGGGATGCCCATGAATATAGAAGAAGCCTACAGAACTCCAAATAGACTTGACCCAAAAAGAGCTTCCTCCCATCACATAATAGTCAAAACACCAAATGCACAAAACAAAGAAAAAATATTAAAAACATTAAGGGGAAAAGGTCAAGTAACATATACAGGCAGACATATCAGAATTACACCACACTTCTCAACAAAGACTATGAAAACTAGAAGATCGTGGGCAGATGTTATACAGACCCTAAGAGAACAGAAATGCCAGCCCAAGCTACTAAATCCAGCATAACACTCAATTACATAGATGGAGAAAACAAGATATTCCATGACAAAACCAAATTTACACAATCTCTTTCCACAAATTCATCCCTAAAAAGGATAATATACTCCAATCCAAGGAGGGAAACTACACCCTAGAAAAAGCAAGAAAGTAATCTTCTTTCAACAAACCTAAAAGAAGATAGTCACACAAACATAATTCTACTTCTAACAACAAAAATAACAGGAAGTAACAATCACTTTTCCTTAATATCTCTTAACATTAATGGACTCAATTCCACAATAAGACATAGACTAACAGACTGGATATGTGAAGAGGACCCAGCATTTTGCTACTTACAGGAAATGCATCTCAGGGACATAGACAGACACTACCTCAGAGTAAAAGGCTAGAAAAAATTTTCCAAGCAATTGATTAAAAGAAACAAGCTGGAGTAGCCATTCTAATATGGAATAAAATTGACTTTCAACCAAAAGTTATCAAAAAAGAACAAAAAGGGACAGTATCCGAATTAACAAAATCAGAAATGAAAAAGGAGACATAACAACTGATATTTAAGAAATACAAAACATCATCAGATCCTACTACAAAAGCCTATACTCAACAAAACTGGAAAACTTGGAGGAAATGGACAACTTCCTAGACAGATACCAGGTACCAAAGTTAAATCAGGATCAGATTAACAATCTGAACAGTCCCATTTCCCCTAAAGAAATAGAAGCAGCCATTAATAGTCTCCCAACCAAAAAAAGCCCAGGACCAGA
Organism: Mus minutoides; assembly: GCA_902729485.2. Classification (NCBI taxonomy): domain Eukaryota; kingdom Metazoa; phylum Chordata; class Mammalia; order Rodentia; family Muridae; genus Mus; species Mus minutoides. The sequence continues at coordinate 958,307 of LR749979.1, read as the reverse complement.
TGGGTTTAGTGCAGAGTTCTACCAGACCTTCAAAGAAGACCTAATTCCAACTCTCCTCAAACTATTACACAAAATAGAAACAGAAGGTACTTTTCTCAATTCATTCTATGAAGCCACAATTACTCTGATACCTAAACACACACAAAGATCCAACAAAGAAAGAGAACTTGAGACCAATATCCCTTATGAATATTGATGCAAAAATACTCAATAAAATCCCCACAAACCGAATCCAAGAACACATCAAAACGATCATCCATCATGACCAAGTAGGCTTCATCCCAGGGATACAGGGTTGGTTTAATGTACGGAAATCCATCAACGTAATACACTATATAAACAAAATCAAAGACAAAAATCACATGATCATCTCCTTAGATGCTGAGAAAGCATTTGACAAAATCCAACACCCATTCATGTTAAAAGTCATGGAAAGATCTAGGATTCAAGGCTCATACCTAAACATAATAAAAGCAATATACAGCAAACCAGTAGCCAACATCAAAGTAAATGGAGAAAAGTTGGAAGCAATCCCACTAAAATCAGGGACTAGACAAGGCTGCCCACTTTTTCCCTACATATTCAATATAGTGCTTGAAGTCCTAGCAAAGCAATTCGACAACAAAAGGAGATCAAGGGGATACAAATTGGAAAGGAAAAAGTCAAAATATCACTATTTGCCGATGATATCATAGTATATATAAGTGACCCTAAAGATTCTACCAGATAACTCCTAAAACTGATAAACAGCTTCAGCACAGTAGCTGGATATAAAATTAACTCAAACAAATCAGTGGCCTTTCTCTACATAAAAGATAAACAGTATGAGAAAGAAATTAGGGAAACAACACCCTTCACAACAGTCACAAATAATATAAAATATCTTGGTGTGACTTTAATGAAGGAAGTGAAAGATCTGTATGACAAGAACTTCAAGTCTCTGAAGAAAGAAATTGAAGAAGATCTCAGAAGATGGAAAGATCTCCCATGCTCATGGATTGGCAGGATTAATAAGTCAAAATGGCTATCTTGCCAAAAGCAATCTACAGATTCAACGCAATCCCCATCAAAATTCCAACTCAATTCTTCACTGAGATAGAAAGGGCAATTTGCAAATTCATCTGGAATAACAAAAAACCTATGATAGCAAAAACTATCCTCAACAATAAAAGAACCTCTGGTGGAATCACCATGCCTGACCTCAAGCTGTACTATAGAGCAATTGTGATAAAAAAACTGCATGGTACTGGTATAACAACAGACAGGTAGACCAATGGAATAGAATTGAAGACCCAGAAATGAACCCACACACCTTGGGTCACCTTATCTTCGACAAGGGAGCTAAAACTATCCAGTGGAAAAAAGATAGCATTTTCAATAAATGGTGCTGGCACAACTGGCAGTCAACATGCAGAAGAATGCGAATTGATCCATTCCTTTCTCCTTGTACAAAGCTCAAGTCTAAGTGGATCAAAGACCTCCACATTAAACCAGAGACACTGAAATTCATAGAGGAGAAAGTGGGGAAAACCCTGGAAGATTTGGGCACAGGGGTAAAATTCCTCAACAGAACACCAATGGCCTGTGCAGCAAGATCCCAAATCGACAAATAGGACCTTATAAAATTGCAAAGCTTCTGTAAAGCAAAAGATACTGTCAATAAGACAAAAAGGCCACCAACGGATTGGGAAAGAATTATTACCAATCCTAAATCTGATAGGAGGCTAATATCCATTATTTACAAAGAGCTCAAGAAGCTGAACACCAGAAATCAAATAACCCCATTAAAAATGGGGTACAGAATTCTCAATGGAACAATGCCAAAGGGTTGAGAAGCACCTTAAAAAATGTTCGAAATCCTTAATCATCAGAGAAATGCAAATCAAAACAACCCTGAGATTCCACCTCACACCAGTCAGAATAGCTAAGATCAAAAATTCAGGTGACAGCAGATGCTGGCAAGGATGTAGAGAAAGAGGAACACTCCTTCATTGCTGGTGGGATTGCAAGCTGGTACAACCACTCTGGAAATCAGTCTGGCAGTTTCTCAGAAAACTGGACATAGTACTACCGGAAGATCCAGCAATACCTCTACTGGGCATATACCCAGAAGATATTCCAACTGGTAACAAGGACACATGCTCCACTATGTTCATAGCA